>JAZHYW010000504.1:0-28497 GCA_037355805.1 Ixodes ricinus
GTGATTTTATTAACAGAACTAGATATCTACACCAGTTGTAAGTTTCTCTAGCCCTACCATCTGTTTCTCTTGATCTTTAATACACATTTTGTTTGTACTGTGCCAGTACCGTTGCCGCTGCGCCATTAAAATCCTCATCTAACTAACTAAGCATCATACTCCCACGAACATGCAGGACACCCCTAGAACATACGGTTTCATGTTACCCGCCATGACTGGACCACCCTGAAACACCAAGCAGGCGCCCACCAAAATTTGGAGACAATTTTAAAAGCTGAAGGTGGACACTTGTGAGATCAAAGAGAAAAGCTGCAGAAAGGCTACAAGTATTTTGCAAACATTTAAAAAGTATGGTAGTCTCCGCAAATGCCACCAGCCTAGTGCTCACCGGGGAAAGCCGCATCACTCATGTTATAGACAAGCCTGATTACTGCTGTATTTGAAAAGATGCACAAAATTTGAGCATATGGTTTTTAGTGCGACCTACAGTGATTACATTACATTATCGTGTCTGTGTACAAAATGTGCCGCACGTTGGCATGCACTACATGCTTTTTACGAGAGGTGCAATAATTCAGACACAATGGGGAGCTGCTATGCTGATTCATCGCAATACCTTTGGGCTTGACAGCACTTCCTTGTTCTTTGCAAACAGGCGGTTTAGGTGGCGCAGGCTCTTTTCCAACTTCTTTGCCATCTTGGCAGAGTCTGAAATTCAGTCAAGACAAGTTGGCACTACAATCATTGCATCGGTATAAGAATATACAGCCTTTGATAGCAGACATTGGAAATGGGGCCCCAAGGAGGCCTTTTGAAACTTCTGTTGTCCCTGTGCAATTGGCCCTCTTACTTGCCCGTGAACTGACAGTATGTTATGTGTAGTACGGATATGATCACATCCAATAGGTTGGGAAACTCATTCTCCTTTCCACATAGCCATGGTGGCAACAATTGCTTATGCCACATGCAGTGTGTACTGAAATTTATCTCAACAAAGAGAAGGTTATGGCACAAAAGCGTAGCAGTATCAGCTCTCTTCTCAGTGGTTTCTGCAGGACAAAGCAAAAAGGTTGCTGTGACCACCATTAAAGTGGACACACTGCGTGAAGTAGACTCCGAGTGACTTGCCACCACTAAGCTGCTTTGCTAGAGTTTGCTTCTCTGCTGGCTTAGTGAAAAACGTCAAGGCCTCCTACAGTTCAACTGCTACACGTGGTACCTTTGACAAGTGCAGCTGTCGAGATTAGCCCTACGGTGTAGGGTCTGCACAAGCCGGAATTTAAAACCCCGGCCTGGTGGTACCTGCAGTTATTTGGGTCCTGGCTCAATTTTGGCTCGCTATCCATTTACAGCAGTCAATCTGGTCTGGCATCGACGCTAATTTTAGGGGCCCATTCAAGCCCGTTTCGTCTTTGGCATTTATGAAGGCTAATTTACACTGTGCAAGGCAAGAGAAAATACCAGGCCTGCCTTGTTGAGGTAAATGCAAAGCCCGGCTTGGCCCACATCTTGTGCGTTTTCTCAAAATACCCCCACACGGGGGCACCGCCAACAGGTGTTTGGAGGAAGTAAGCGTCCTCCACAGGACCCGAGCCATGCGGGTTTGCCAGCCGCGTCTGTACGCTGCGTGGCTTCCCGTGTCCAGGGAAAGGGCATCCTGGTGGTTGGGTCGGAGCCGAGTGGGTTTGGACCGCCGGGGGCCCCCGGGCAGGGCAATACCTACTTCGGCCCCAGCTTCCATAGGCCAGTCACAACCCGGCCCGACCAGGATGATTCAGTCTATTAAGCCCTTCTACTATCCCCTCCCTCCGCCCTTGTCTTCTCCTTTTTTCCTTTTCTCATTTCTCTTCTTTCCCTTTTTCAACTCCTTTGGTGGCAGGGCCCAACCTTGGGTGGCGACAGACCCCTTGTCCCTAAACCACACTTGGTTATAGTACCTGGGCAGTACTGTCGTTTAACGGTTTCACATGCAGCCTGTTATAGTCCGTTAGCTATTCCTTGTTAGATCCCGTGGTGGGCGGCACACCACAGGTTCTAGACACTTTCCGCTCTTATGGCTGCCCTCCTCCCTAAACCCAGCTCGACAGCCCCAGAAAGAGCGCGCCAGGCACAAAACCATAGAAAAGACCTCTGTGGCTTGCCAGTTCTTTGTTGTTCATTCTTTAGATGAACAAAGACCCGTAAAGATAAGCCCCTTTTGTTGTGTCGGATCTGGAACATCTATTGGGTTCTCTCTGGAGCCAAGAAACTGCACTCTGGAGACCTCCTCGTTGAGGTCGATACAAAACTCATAGCGAAGCATTGCGCAGAGCTCACAAACATTGTGGGTGTGAGTATTGGATGGTCTCACACTCAACCATCAGTGAGTCTCCTCAGATTTCTTATAATGAAGTGAAGAGAATCCTTGAAGGACTAAAAGGTGCCGGCGTTATTAAGAACACAGCCAAAACGTATTATGTTCCGTAAGATGGCAAAGAAACTCCATCAAGGCACATCATCAGTATGAAAACATGCCCTCCCATAACAGTAAAAGCAGGTTACCTGAACTGCATTAAGCCCCATCCCAACCCTTAGCAATGTTTCCTTTGCCAAACGGTGCTCTGGATCTGGAGTGCAGAGGGAAGAAGGTCTGTTCGTGTGATTCAGGATCAACGTCGCTGACATCTGCGGCCTTGATGACCCGCTGCAGTAACTGCAGTGGACCACCCAGCCTACTCCGCGCCTGTCCCCTGTGGCGACAGAAAAGGAAATTCTCATTACAAAACCAAGGAAAATGGCTGCTAGGCGAAGAAAAGGTTGTCTTTTCCTGTCAAGACTATGCCGAGGTGGTCCAACGCAGAGGGCCCCTGCACCACGCTCGGAGTCGAGATTACCAGGTCTCCCCGGAGGATGCTGGCGGGTACCCTCAGGCCCCAACCCCTAAACACAGGCAGCAGCACCCTCAGACACCCCAGGGAGCACTCATGCTGCCTCCTCACAGAGATGGGACGGGCAGCCGTGCCACTGTCTCTCCGGACCCTCCCGGAGAAAGGGTAGCTCGCTCCAACACTAGCGAGAAGGGCTCTTTTTCTAGGGAGGCGAGTGCGACTCCTGCGCCTAATGCGGTGGAACGTGGAGCAGACGGTACCCTGCTCCTCCTCCACTCCTCCCTGTGGATCAGGCCGGAAACGGCAACTGCCCTCTGGAATGCCCGATCAACCGAAACTGTGACAGCTGCCTGCAGAACCGGGAGATAGGCGGCAGCTGGGCTCCTCATCCATCTGCAAACTGTCTGACGTCAGACACTGATTGGCAAGACCGCAAAACCCAAGCACAAGCAAAAACACCGGTTAAGCCTCTAAATAGACTCTCTACGAAGGCATTTAATTTTACCCATGCATTTTTCCTCATGTATATACCCCATATATTTTAATTTTTACGGAGCTCTCCAATTTCACATTGTCTACCTTTTTATGTGCATTTGCATTAGCTGATAAGTATTTTGAGGTCAATAACCTGAAACTTTTAATAATTCATTCCATTATTAATTTTATTTTAGGAGTTTTAGAATTTTGTCGACATTTTAACGATTTTTAGCTTCACACATTTTTATGGCAGGAGCTTTTTACAGTGGATACCCAGAGGACTTTTTCACAACCTGGATGATGTTCACTCCTTTGCAGGAGTACACACCCTCTGCAGTTTGTCTCCGGAGACACTCTGGCCCAAAGGACCGTCGGAATAGTAATTTCCTCTCTCGATCATTTCAAGTCTTTCCCGCAGATCGCATAACAACGTCTAGCAGTTCCGGAGGAGTTGCGGTAATGCGTGGATGGCCGCGGTGCCAGCTGTTGAAATCTCTTTGAACACTTCTCTGGAGGCTGTCGCAGTACGGTTGATGTTAGATCGCCTTATCAGCATATGCTCCATCTACATTACCCCTTCATCTTCCCTGACGCTGTCTGATCTTGAACACCTTGCAGATAGCTTCCAGAACCCTATGTTCTCTAGAATTCCCAATGCCCACAATCCTCTGGGAAGCCAACGGGTCGAGAGTCTGTTATAGAAAGGTTTCTCACCGAGAAAGAGCTCTTGAACAAATACTGGTGGCCAAAACGCTCGTGAAGGCAGCAAATGGGATACCTCAGCAGATCTGTCAATCCATGGCTCTGCCGACTGCAGTGTGCCAGCTGAGCGGAGCAGATCTTTTCAGTGTAAAAGCCCTGCAGTATTGCAGTTCACTTGGCGCACACAACCCAAAAGACCAATGTCGGTTATCTGAGGAGGAGTCACGATTCTTTGGGCAGGGGGAACTCCATATATCATGCATCACGGTCCTCTGGAAAGTACCAAAGAACTTTCCTGCAGGCTGTTGAGTTTAAGCGGATGATCCTGGACAAGTCCATTTGACCTTTATCCCAGTTAAAAATGTCCATTGGGTCCAATTGGTTTTCTGACAATTGGAACCAATGAAAAAAACTGTGATTTCGGACTCCTCATTGAAAAAGTCCCAATTGGTTCCAATTGTCGAAATGATGACATTACCAATTAGTACCAATTGGAAAACCGTTGTGATTTCGGACTCCTCATTGAAAAATCCCAGTTGGTTTCAATTGTTATACCCAATTGAGCATTGCCAATTGGAACCAATTAAGGAAAACCGTTGTGATAACTGGACAATGAAACACGAGTAGATGATTTTTTGGGGATTTTATTGAAATTAGGAGATTCACTCATTCGGCCTCCTCTTGCTTAGTGGAAATTGTCCAGTTGTTCAGGCGTTGTTGGTTGTTAGTTTCCTCCTGGTCAGTTTTCCTCACCATAGCTTTCTAGGAGCACCAATATAGGTCAAATACTACATGGCCCATATAAGTCTTCATATTTAGATTCGCATTAAGGAACAATGATGTTTCCCCTTCGTAAAACATGACTGTTTATATATTTAGAAATCAAGTCTTAGATGCTCCAGTGAAAGGCGGCCAAACCCTTGACAAGGCTTTGCAGGTGTCATTTTGGACTAGTCAAATATGGATACACTAAAATTCTCTTGAAGGAGAGCGTTCGGCATTATGTGTGTTATTTGTAGCATAGTTGCATATACTGCATAGTTTTATTTGTATAGTTGCACATACTGCATAGTTACAGTTGTTTTTTGAAGAGAAATTTCTGGTGTGTGCCTCTTTAATAAAAAGGTTCTCCAGCAAGCTTTAGCTCCAGCTCTAAAGCAACATTCAGTTTTACAAAAACAAGTTTTTACCAATGTATACGTCTTCCCCCGATAAAAGGGAATAGTGTTTTGTCCACCACCAAGTATATTCGGATCGTGGCGCGCTCAAACTGCCAAGATCGTAATCCCCAGCCTTTGGTGCAACATGCCAGTTTTTGGAACATAGAGTGATTTGATTCAAAGCGTAGAAGCAATTTTCTGAAAATTTCAATAGCTGAGAATGTTGTATCCCGGTAGCGTTTTCGCTAAAACGTCAATTGTTCATGTGATATAGACTCCAAAGTTTCAGGACTTGCTAGTGTTATTTTAGCGGAGTTTGGAGACACTAAACCGCTTATTTTCTCATTTAAATTTCCGAACAATCGCTTTATAAGTGTTCAATCAGACAACCCTAAATCTGTGGCTAACACTTTTTTCTTTGCACAGGCATCTGAATAAGCTGGGCGGGCTTTTCAAAACTGACAGCTCCGGAAAATTCTTTTCTGTAAGTTTCATCCATTCAGGCTCCTACCCTGTATGACCATAAAGCTAAAAGGTGTCTCGACATTTATTAATCAATCGCGGTGCAATACATAGCACTAGAAAAGAAACAAAGAGATGTCACTTACCTTGACTCCATAACCGTTAACATCCATCCGTCGCGCTCCAACGAAGTAGCAGGCCCAATAATCCCTTCACTATTCAGCACTCGCAGCAATAAAACAACAGAACTTTCTTTGATTAACCATGCCATATATGCCAACGTGCCATCAGTGCCATTGCTGCCAGCCAATTGCGTGCTCGCGTCTTCGCGGCCGCCATCTTGCCCAGTGTGTACAGGCCTTTAACCATTCCCGCAATTTTGGCTAAACTTAAAAAAAATTACACCGGGATGTGAAAACAAAATCCTGACATATTTAATTTACATGCACAAGTTTTCCTCATTTTGAAATTAAAAAAAAAAATATGTGCAAGATTACCATTCATTAGTACACCCATGATTGGGTTGAATTCCAATAAAATTATTTACCCTTGCAACTTATTTTCGGTTATTAAATACTCAATAAAAATATGATTACGATTGGTACCCATTGATATTCTAAATGGCACTTGAGTGGGTATTTTAACTTGGCTGCCAAAAACAAAATATGTACAATGTTTCTATCGAACGACTTTTAATCAAACATTACTAATGCTTCAAATATACCAATAAAAGACAACTGAAAGTACAATTATGTACAAGGGCCAATTGAAAAGTATAGTTTGAGTTGGGATAATCAACTGGACATTTCGTCCCAATTCATAACTAATTGTTCATCTTAATGCCAGTTGGATTCAACTAGTTACAACCGGTGCTTGAACTGTAATTGGTACCAATTGGCACAACCAATTGTTTGCCATACCAGTGGATCCATTAGTTACAATTGGCATCAATTGAGCTTCCATTTATGGAACCAACTGGCATAACCAATCATTTAACTTACTGCCAATTGGATCCAACTAGTTAATTAGCATCAATTGAACTTCAATTGGAACTGCTAGTGCAACCAATTGTTTACATATTATTGCCAATTGGATCAACTAGTTACAATTGACATCAATTAGACTTCCAATTGGAACCAGTTGGAAACAGCGGGTACCAATTGAAATTCCAAAAACGAGCAGCATTCAGCCCTCAACTCGCAGCCACAACATGCGGCCACGTGATCTGGAGCCGATTATATGCCGCCAATGTTGCATCATGGCCACGCGTTGAGGTTGGGAAAGAACAGGACACGCGGTGAGTTCCTGACATTGTTAGGGTTCGGCTCTTGTCGACATTGCAGCGATCGGACACGATCCGCTTCCCAAATGCTTCTCGATTCTCACGAGCCCAAATCGAGGTGTCCACGCAATGCTCGGGTCCGATCTATGAGGCGCATTCAAATATTCTCACTGGAGGATACTGCGATTCCTCAGGTGCGTCATCAAGTTTCGCGAGGGAGAGACTGATTGAAAACGCTCGCTTTTGTCCTTGAACTTACGCCGCAACAAAGGAGTTTCTAAGCCAGCGGCATTGCGTGCGAGTATCCTTGAGTGCCACTAGTGCCAGGAAGCTCGTGTAAAGAGAAAAACATTCCAAGAGAATATCGTTGCACCGCCCCTTTAATGAAGCAATGGCGAGGGTGCAGGCTAGCTGGAGTAATTAGAGCATAGTTGTAAACCCGAGACTGCAGGTAGGGACAAGGGACGAAAACACAGAACGACAGGGTCCAAGTATCGTGTCGCTCTGTGTTTGGAAAAAAAAACAATTCCTAATTTAATCTTCTTCTTCAAAACTTTATTAGTATTCGTTTTTGAGCGCATAACCTTTCTGTTGTAAAGTCCTTTCACTGCAGGTCAAGGACGTCTTCGTAAAAATGCGCAGAAGCGTTGTCGGTTGGAAAGTTAGAGCACACTCTAAGAAATGCCTGCGCGTCTACTTACCCGCAAAACACTCGAAGAGCCAATCTCTGCGATCTGCAAAATCAGCTCAGGAAATGATGAGGCGGAAGATCTGTTTAGACCTCAAAATGAAGTCTGCGTTGTGGTATTACGCAATGCAAGCACGACGCTTTGCATTGCGTAATGCCACAGCGCAGACTTCATTTTTAAGGTCTAAATGAATGTTCCGCCTCATCCTTCGCTGAGCTGATTTCGTAGATCGCAGAGAGTGGCTCTTTCAGTGTTTTGCGGGTAAGTAGACGCGCAGGGGTTTCTTAGAGTGCAGTTGCATACCAACCAGTTATTCCCTATTAGAATATCAAGAACGAAATGCTCACCCTAGCCATCATTCGCCTTACGGCTGAAAATAGGAGAGAGAAGTTTTCGTGGACAACATTCTGCTTTTTCCAGTAATTTCTGTACCGGGCCGCATACCTGAAAAAGTGCAAAGAGTAAGTGAAAATTTCTCATACGCAATATTCTGAATTGTAGCGGAATACTTAACAATTATAGTCAAAGCGTTACTCAGTCCACGCAGCGTCCAATCAGGTGGGCTCTGTGTCATGGTTATTCCAGTGCACAAAACCGGTGACAAACAACCCAGGTGAAAATTCAAAGTGGGACCACTTTAAAGTGGTTTATGAAACTGCGACCACTTTGCAAGTGGGACCACTTTGTAAGTGGCACCACTTTGGAAGTGGGACCAGTTTCATAAACCACTTTGGAAGTGGGTCCACTTTGAAAGTGGGACCACTTTGGAACTGGGACCACTTCAGATGTAGGAACTCTTGCTTGTGGACTCCGTTATTGAGGCCCTTCCCAGATAAAATCAACCATTCGGTCCAATTGGTGTCCGACAATTGGAACCAATGGGGAAACACGTTTGTGATTTCGGACTTCTCATTGAAAAAAATACCAATTGGTCCCACTTAACGAAACCCAATTGAGTGTTGCCAATTTAAATCCACTGAGCACCACTACGTGGGAAAACTGCTCATGGTTTGTGATAGCTGGACAATGAAACACTTGTAGATGATTTTTGACATTTTTATTGAAATTAAGACGTTCACTCATTGTGCCTCCTCGTGCTCGGGCGTCGTCCTGTTCAGGCATTGCCCTCTTGTTAGGTGGTTTCCTCCTGATCCAATTTTTTCTCTGCAGCTTTCCTAAGAGCACCAAAAGGGTTAAATTACTTCATGGGATATAAGTGTTCATATTCAGCTTGAGATAAGTAACAATAACTCTTGTCCTTCATAAATCATGACTGTTTATTTCTTTCGAAATCGAGACTTTGAGGTGGAAGCAGAAGGCAGCCACAGCTGCCTAACAAGGCTTTGCAGGCGGCATTTTGGACTGGTCAGAAATATGGATCCACTAAAATTCTATTTTGCTTGAAGGAGAGCAGCCGGTAATATGTGCAGTACATCCACGATCGATGGGCAAATTCAGGTAGAAGATAATTAGGAGCATGTATTTTTACGTTCCAAAGAAAAAGAACTGACCATGTTGACTATGTAAGATTCCATACTTCGGATACTAAATGACTAGCTGTTTCTTATGAGCCACTGAGGCATTTTCTGCTGCAAGAGGTTAGGACAGTTAATATGCTGCAACTATACACATCTTGCTTAGTTACAGCGGTTTGAGAGACAAATTTCTGGCGTGTCCTCAATTTCAATAAAGTTCTCCAGCGAAAGCTTTAGCTCCAGCTCTAAAGCGACATTCAGTTTTACAAAAATAAGTTTCCAGTGTACTGCGTCTTTCTGAGCTAGAAAAGAGAATAGCGTTTTTCTGACCGCAAAAATAAACTACAGATCGTGGCGAGCTCAAACTTCGCCAGAACGTAACCCTGGCAATATGTGCATCATGCCAAAGTTTTGAAACGTAGAAGCAATTTTCTGGAAATTTCAAAGACTAACCTGTTGCATCCCGGTAGCGTCTCTTCGCTAAAACATGATTCGTTCGTGTCATATAGACCCCAAAGTTTCAGGACCTACTAGTGTTATTTTATCATAAAGAATTAACAGCGAATTTCGGAAACACTAAACCTCATTTCCTCATTAAAAATTTCCCAACAATCCCTTCATAACTGTTCCATCACACAGCTCTAAAACTGTGTCAGTGCTTTCAGGAATTTGGAGATGCTTAAAACACTTTTTTTTCGCACTTGCACCCGATTACACTGGATAGACTTTCGAACTGACTGCTCCGAAAATTCTCTTCTGTAAAGTTTCATCCGGTCAGGCTCCTACCCTATACTGACCATAAATCTAAAGGTGTTTCGGCATATTTATTAATCCGAAATCGCCGATTTGCAATGCAGCAAGCACCAAGAAAAGAAACAAAGAAGTTTCCTTACCTTGCTCCCATAACCGTTTGTTATCCATCCTTCGCGCTCTAACGAAGTGGCAGGCCCAATTAAGGAATGATCACCGCACTATTCAGCACTCGCAGATAAAACATAACAGAACTTTCTTGAATCTCTGCCGTAAACATGCATGCATGCACATGCCGTAAGTGCCATCGGTGCGACTGGTGCCATGTGTGCTCGCCCGTTCGCGGCGGCCATCTTTGCCCAGTGTATACAGACGCTTCTGACAATTCGCGCCAATTCCAACAAAAAAAAAACGCGATATTGAGCAAAAACAAAAAAAAAACAATCCTGACATATTTATTTTACATAAACAAGTTTTCCTCATTTTGAGATTTAAAAAAATTATGTGAGAGTGCTCTTAATTGAAACGCCCCATGATTGGGTTGAATCCCAATAAAATTATTTACCACTTGGAATTTATTTATTTCAATTGATGTTGGGATTATTAAATACTCAATAAAAATATTATTACGATTGGTACCAATTGATATTCTAATTAGACCCAATGGGTACTTTGAACTGAGAGCTGCCAAAAACAAAATATGTACAATGTTTTCTCCACACGACTTTAATCAAAACATTACCCAATTTAAAGTAATCGCGCGTTTACAAGCCTATTTTAATATATAGTGCAAACTACACCTGTTAAATGAAAAGGAAGAAAAAAGTGTAGCCACTTGAAATGAATGGTAAGTGGGACTATTTGACTTAAAGTGGGAAATTTCAAGTGGGACATCTGAACCAAAGTGTCATGCCATGTCATGCTTACTGCTGCTTCAATGACACACACACGGTATACGCATTATGTGACTACTTCGGGATCCGACGAGTTAAGCTTCTCCGCTCTTCTGCGCCGCTGAGCAGCAATTTCGCTCTCCTTCTCTATGGCTATACCACACTGGCAAACGCCCCGCTATATGTGTACCCCCACTGATACCTCTACGCATGCGCACAAAATGAGAGGCGCTATCAAGCCGCTCCGGTGCAGCGTCAGACTTGGGGTCTGCGCAACGGAGGCGCACAGCTGGGCACGCGGCGGCGCCAGTGCGTCTGCCGCGGCTATGACGTCACTCCTCTGGAATGTGCAGACCGGCGAGGCGCACGCGGCGTCGACGGAGCGCGCGGCGGCGGCGGCTCCGGCGCGCCAGCTGTGCGCCGTGCGACGTCACTGCTCCTCGCGCATGCGCAGCACGGCTCTCCAGGAGTCACGCGAAACTGCTCAACCTCGGCCAGTGTAGCTCACGCTACAAAACACAGAGAGAGGTGGCAACCGCAGGGGCACTTTCGACGCTTTGGCTCGTCGGTTCTTTCCGACCGTTCACTATCTTACCGAATGACTTGGACAATGTCAGTTGTCGCGCCATTACGCAGTTCTTCTTCTATACTTGGTTTAAGTCCGAGCGCAGCAGACGACAGGGGGTCAATAAAGCAGCGTCGAAAGCGCAATGCCCCTTTGTGCCCCTGATTGGATCTCCCGCCGATGTACTCCCTGACGCTGCACCTTCGTCGCTGCTTGATTGGCCCTGTCATCTCGTAGCGTCCGCTTCACTCGGACTCAGCGTAAAACGGAGTAGAAACTCCGAAAGGGGTCTGTTGGCCAGCCGCTTTGCTCCAACCCTCCAATCGCTGCATTGAACCCATGTGTAACGGAATGAAGATATTTTGCTCCTTTTAGGCCTGTTCACACATACAGCGGAGCGCTCAGTTAGCGCTTCATGAGCGCTGGAAGCAGCGCTCATGTGACACCGACTTGTGCGTGACGTAGCGCTCGGATAGCGCGTCAGAAGCGCTTCAGAGGCGCTCAGTTAGCGCTTTAGAAGCGCTGTCAGCCCTTCAGCAGCGCAGTGTTAAGGTGCGTTTGACGACGTACGCGTGGCGTAGCGCAGCGCGCAGATACTGATTGGTCGCAGCTATCGAGTTCTGGTTGCGGCCAATCAAAGCGCACGTCGCACTGGCTCACTCGTAACGCAGGCCTTCAGCCTTGCGTTTGAGTGCGTTTGACTGCGTTGCGTCGAGAACCGAAAGCGAGTCACCGGCACATCTGTGCTTCGTATGAAGCGTGGAATCCAGTTCAAGGAATCCTTGGCACGTGATATAAGCAGCCGGGATGTCCTGGTTTCTCGCGGCCGCAACGCAGTCAAACGCAGTCAAACGCAACTGTCTGAACCAGGCTTAAGCGCTCTGCACGCTCCTTGTGCCGTGCTTGCTGCTGCGGAACAGCGCGTGCATGACGATCCCGTTGTTGTTGTTTTTCCTTTGGAGGAAGTAAAAGAGCCGCTCTCCAAGCCAAGTGTCGGGCAGACAATTCAGAGTCATGAACTCTGAGCGACTAATTGATTGGGTACGACCTCATCACTTTCTATTCGATATGCGTGACCCTGGTTTCAAAGACACGCAGTTAAAAAATAATCTCCTTCGAAAGAGCTCTGTGTCTTGGTCCCTCAGCCTGGGAACAAGGTTCGCCAGATACCCGTCGGGATCTCGGTGACTAAAGGTTTCTGCGCACCCAGAAAGGTCTTCTGGGCGTTAAGTCGTCCACACACATATGCACTAATTGTGTATGCAAGACCATTTCTCGCGTTTCTATTTCAGCGTCCCACATGTCTGCCATAATACTGTTGATGCACACCCAACCACCGGAACCGGAACCGCAGTGCACGCGCTAATCCGCAGCAATAACCGCCGTACAAAAAGCGCTAACAAGGCAATACTCGAGCGCCAACAAGGCGCTACTGGAGCGCTAATCGCGCGCTATATTAGAACTAAGTCACGCGCAACGTGAGCGCTTTTTGGAGCGCTCACGTGGCGCTAACTTAGCGTTCCGCTGTATGTGAGAACAGGTCTTTTTGATGAGGGGGTCGGTGGCCGTGTGGGCTATACTTCGTTTCAGCTTGGGTCAAGACGCAGCCGATGCTACAAGCACGAGCGTGTGGCCCTGAACAGTGCCTGTACTGCACGAGCGCGCGTGCTTGGCAGGGACGCTGGAAGCCCGGAGCTCGCGCTTGTAGCATCGGCTGCGTCTGGACCCAAGCTGAAACGAAGTATAGCACAGCTCGAAGCACGGGGAGCGAATGCTCGCGCGCAAAAACCCAGAGATTCCGGATTCAATCCCCACCCCTGCTCGTTTCGATATGAACGAGCTCGTACCGGTGTGCGGCCGTGTATCACCACTGCGTGATGCACATGAACGACCCCAGGCTAGCGGCTGGACTGCACGGGCGAAATTTCTCATCAGCGGCTGATACGCAAGACGCCCATTGAGGCTGACTGGCTTCCGACTGTCTAAACATACACGCAACATTCTTATTAGCTATTTGTTTTTGTAATTTTAATTCGTTTATAACTGCCAAACAAATTCAGACTTCCGGAGGAATTTTTTTCCCGTGTTCCTACTTTCGAAACATTTCATCGTAAAGTTCAAAGTATTGACAAAACCTTTGAAGCAGGGAGTTTCATATCGTTAAGCGGAAGCTTGAGAGGAATCTAAAATGTGTTTTAGACCTTTTCATCGTCCTCCGCGTAGGCGCTGCCATCTTGGAATCACGTGACGCGGCGGCCATTAGGTTGCTTCAACTTGTTACTCCGCTCTCCCCTCCGCGCCTTGGCGGATGCGTTGTATTCATGTTTTTCGTCGCGTTTCACCGTGCTTTCTTGCATTACTTCGGAAACTGTAGTCCGATACGTTTACTCGACGACGAAGACATCAGAGGGTTCAAAGGTCCTTATGACAACTGAGGTTTGAGTACTAATAGAGGCGGAACATTCTCTGTAAAAAGCGCGTATATTTATATCGCGCATTTAGGATCGGAATGCGTCAAGAATAGTCAGCGCAAGGAGACTATCTGTATTTCCTGAAAGTATTGTTCTTTGCATTCGTAATATATTGAAAACAGTTTATTTTGATTACGTGAGAAAACTCGCGGAGGAGATAGACAACGAACGTTTAACTTGTATTTGATCTGAGGCTAGAAGTAATGGTACGTCAAATCAGGCGATTTGTTTGTTCATAATATCACACCTACATGTGTATGAGGTTCTCAAATCTTTTTTTGAGACGTAAACATTCGGTTGGTCGTTTTACTTATGTAGTTTAAGAAATTGTATACCATGCTCGCTCCCATTTTGACATTCATTTAAGTGATTTATTGTTATATTTAGATAACTTGCGCCATCCACTTAATTTATTTTATCACAAAGATTGGGATTTCCCACGTAAGAAACTGCCACAGACACCTAACAGCAGCGAGCTTGAGTAGCGTGCACAAAAAAACGACGTTGTTTCTATTTGCAAATCCAAAACGGTGTTTAGGTTCAACGCATGCGTAATAATGACGAAGCTTTTATTTTTATTACGCTTTTTTAGTTTTTACCAGTATCTGGGATCCGCAATATTTAACTCCGAAAAAAAAGAGAAAAAAAAAGAGACGTTTGCATACCAATTACTGGAGTCCAGGATTGTCGGTGGCGAATAGAGGTTTACTTTTGGTGGCTGGCGACGCCAAGATTTACAAAACGAATCTGTTCCAACAAATAAATATTTGTTCACACAGGTCCGTGAAGTGGTGCCTAGCGCTAGAATTCAGCCAAACTTTCCGAGGTATTTCTCCTCCTGAGCCCTTTAATTTTATTTGGCCAATTTTACGGAAAACAAAAAGCCAGATTTAATTTGACGGGCCTCTCACTTATATCATGTCTTGAGTAAGCAAATGTTCATATTTCCTAGGGCCCATATCGCGAAATGCTGCTTATGAGTACTTTAGCAGGGTTCATAATTAGGAAATTTCCTACTCGGCCTGTCAAAACATGCTCGAGTACTAAGTAATAATAAAAAAAAGGCCGAGACGATAATATTTGTCTATATCAATTATCTGCGTCGTTACATGATATGCTTTTTTTTCTGCGAAGTTCACTGAAGGCTGGGTGCCACGAAAACCAAACAGCGAATAGTAAACTCCCAAGTTCGTTTGTTCTGGCCAATTCAGCACATTGCTAATCAAGCTGTCGATAAATTTCTTTACATTCCCGTGTTAGTCTCTTCATTGGTTGTCTTTTCTAGAAGCTAGTGTCATCGGGTACGGCCGTAGACGATGGTAATCTTCCCTGTGCATTAGTCAGGCGTTTCGCAACCGACCATAGTCAGAGTCATCAAAGGAGTTGGTAAAAAAAGCCCGCAATTTAGGCTAAATGACACCTTGTAGTCCTCAAAGTGGCTCAATACCACTGTTTCATTGGTTGTGTGCTACAAGGAAAGTAATCGTATCGCAAAATTAAGCAAAAACAACGTAAAACAGCAACATAGCCGGGTTCACGCTGAAACCGAAACCAACCAAACTGAAGCAACCAAATGACGCCGAGTGCGTCAGCTCCCTCTATCCGCCGGTGAGGCAACTACTGAAATGCAAAGGTATATACGGCTGAGACACGGTGTAAGGGCAGGGACCTAACAATTTCCGTCAGCCAACCAGGCAGAACGCTCACGCACTGCTCGTCTTTTCACGGATTGGACACCTATGCGTCCACTCCCGGCGGCGAAAAACATGACGCGTTCAGGCCGAGGTCACTCATACAGCGGCGCTCGGCACTCAAACGACCGCTCTCCGGGCTCCCGCAAAGAGGAGCCCAAAATAAAACGACACAGACGACGAAAAAAAAAAAAAAGTAGACGCTTGTTTTTTACTTTGCCGCAACGGTTGCAACTCGTATGTTCGAGTGTTTGGTTTCCTTTTTCACAAGCTGGCACCGGAGCTCCGCTCGGCACTGCTTCGTTTTATTTGTTTCGCTTATCGCGTGCTCCATCTATCGCGTCTCGCACTCTAACAGGCCCCGAAAAAGCGCCCTTGCATTGCCACCGCAAAAGATGGCAGCAGCGGCCATTCGCGCCACGCTGTCTTCGCAAGTCAGACAGGTTCTCCAGACTAACACATTCTGCGTTAACCCTGCTTTTTCCACGCCCGTATGTGTTCCAACACGATGGAAGATTAAAAATGCCCATATGCATTTTCTAGACTTAAAGGGTAACTGCAAAGAAAAAAAAGTGTTTTTTTAAACAGCCTAATTGGGACAAGCATGTCACAAAACAAATCTTCCGCGAAAAAACAAATTTTTTCTAGCAATATTTACGCCACAGAACGTAATTTAGTCGGAGTCCCAACCTCTCCGCATTTGAAACTCCCGCTCTTTCGACGCCCGCGGAGTGGCTGGTATACGTCACTCCGTGACGTATAGCAGCGACTCTGTGACGTGTAATAGGAACTTTGTGGCGCGCGATTCAAAACGGGTGAAATAGCCGCAAACTAAAATCAGTCCTGCGCAATAAATATTGCTGTAAAAAATTTTGTTTTTGGCGGAAAAATTGTTTTGTGACATGCTTGTCCTAATTAGGCTGTTTAAAAATACACTTTTTTCTTTGCAGTTACCCTTTAAGCGGCCATATTTTAGAATAATCGTTATTGTAAAGAGGTTGTTATAGGCTATTATTCTAATTACCACCGTAGCTATTTTTGTTAGTCTGAAAACCTTAGCTTGAAAATGGAGGATTCAGCCTTTTCAATAAAAACAAGAAGGTATATCTAGCTTACAGGTACGAGAGGGCCAGTGCTGTCGCCGCCAAGATGATCCAATCCGGAACGCCCAGGAAGTTCATCTTCCACTCGTCGACTCCTTGCTGAGGTCGCGCTGAAAGAAAAACTAATGATGCGGAACAAGCTTCTCCAGGTAGAAATTGAGTTTCCGCTTCTCTCCGTTTTTGTAAAACAATTCGCAGATTCAAAGGGAACCGAGCTCGGCGAGAGAAATACACAGAAATGAACGCAGCAACTGAAAACGCAGAAGCTACACTTGAACGACAGCTGCGCGGGACCAGAAATTACAGCTGTTGCTTCCACCGTGTTTTTGAAACTCTCTGTGCAAAAGAGGGGCATCTGCATCGGCTCTTGTTTTGGTGCCTGTTTTGCGCAACAATTTTTTTAAGTTTCTGCGGAAGAGCCTTTTGAGAAAAAATGCGAGACTCGCAGTCTTCAGATATGTGGATATTTTCCTCATTCTGAGTAAACAGGCTTCCAGACTAACTAGTGACATGACGAAGGTGTTGGAGTTGTTTGGGTTAGGTGGTAGTGGCTTAAACTTCACGCATTAGAAGCCAAGAGAAAGACGATTGCAGTTCCTTGACCTCAGGTTAAGTCTACAAAAGGACCATGCTGGCCGGATGTACGAGTCACGTTCAAAAAAGCTATACTTCTGTTTAACTCTGCCCATTCAAAAGGAGTAAAAAGAAGCATTGCCTCTATTTGTCTAGACGCGGCTCGTAAAAAGCAGGCACACCAACAAAGTCTCCAGATTGCAGCAGCATGTAGCGCGGCTGAAGAGAGCGGCTTTCCCTCGGGGCACTTTGGTTGAGGTGGCAGAAAGCCTGGTACAAAAATAAATATAATAGATACGGAGGCATCCCTGCGCCAGGAATGTGGCGAAGCCGGTTTGAAATCCGTATATGCACAACGTGACGCATAATCTTAAAAAAGTGGCCGCTCGGTACGATGCACTCGTGCACCCAATAAGCTGTTGCAGTTTGCCGTAGGACCAACCTTCCCAGTGATCCTACAGATCCTTGCAAAACCAGGCACCGCACCAAATACACAGAGTGCACTTCGGGAGTCGAGTAGAAAATACACGTGCCATACGACTCTTTTTTTATCGGCCAGACAGGCAGGGGCTTTAGTAAGGACTTTTAGCAAACCGTTACCATGTTCCGCATAAAACACTACCGGAGCTTTTGAAGCATGCGTTTAAGCGCGCTCGGGGTGATACCGTGATTGCGGGGGTGCGCTTAAAGGGAAACTACAAAGAAAAAAATATTTTTTTAAACAACCTCTTTGGGACAAACATGTCACAAAACAAATATTCAAGGAATTTGTTTTATTTTTTTTTTGCAATATTTATGCTGCAGGACGTAACCTAGTCGGAATCACAACCACTCCAGATTTGAAACTCGCGCTCTTTCGCCCGCGCGGAGAAGTACGCCCCGCCCCTCGCTCTCGGATTTCCTGTTGTATATTGACTTGGCTGTGGAGTCGTATGCAGCGTCGCGACTTCCGGTGCGTCTTGTGTGCGTACCACAGCCTTCTGTAGCTTCTGTGTCGCGCAAAATGGACCCTGAATTGAAGCGTCAACGTCTTGGCCGCTGCGAGCAACTGGGTCTTCGGCATCCATGGGTAAACTTGGGTTCAATCCCCACCCCTGCCCGTTTCGATCTGGATGAGCATCGTAACGGCGTGCAGTCGTGTGTCACTACTGCGTGGTGCACGGTAAAGTCCCCAGGCCAGCGGTTGTACTGCACTGGCTAAATTGCTCATCTACAGCTGCGAGACTCGTCGCCCAATGAGGCAGACCAAGTTCTAGGCTGTATAAACATACACACAACCCAATTTTTTGTTTCATGGGTAAACTACTTTCAAAATGTAATTTAATTACAATAACAGTTACTTTGCTTCAAAAGTAGTTTAACTACAATTAAAATTATTGCTACGTGAAAAGTAATTCATTAAAACTACAAATCACTTTTAAAAAGTAATGGAATTACTTACTCTGGGAGCGACCCAACTTGGGCCATATAACTTCAAACGAGTTGTTAAGAATGCAACGTATTTGTTTATTCCTTGCGCCAATGTTTGAGGAGGCTCAAGCATCGCTGCATAAATGCCACATTTTGTATTTTCCTTTTATGCATTCTGTTAAATTCGTGATGGAACTTAACAATTTAAGGCAATGAAGTACCACTTCTTATGTTTTTTTATAAATAATAATAAATTAGTTTATATGCTGGAAGACGCCAGATCGCTAAAAAAAAATTGGGTTGACTGACTTTTGTTAGCCAGGCAAATGAAAATGTGACAATTAGTCATATCTGAATATTTTACAAGTGTTAATATAATACTGAAATTCACACGCGCTAATACGACCGCATTCACATACAAACATCATGGTATTGTAAATTATTTACATTGAGTTGAAATTATAATGGCTTAAAAATATATAAGAACCGCATCGAGGCTCCCGAATCAATAGTTACAATATTCACAGGTGCGAGGTCAGTCTCCAAAATCCTTATGCAAAAAATATACGAAGTAAAACCAACACGAAATAAACTTGAAAATAATACAAAAGTACAAATATGCGACAGAACTAAAAAAAAAGCGATGGCAAAAAAAGAAAAAAAAACTTCAAAGGCAATTAAAGTTTTTAGCTCAACTGAAAGACGAAGCTAATTTTTTTCTCTTTCAATATTTTGGGATGATAACGCAATTTTTGCTCTGCTCGTACAGCAGACGACGCAACACGGTGCCGTTGAGGTAGGCTCCAAAGAAGATCGTCTCTCAGCCCGAAATATAAGCAACAAAACAACAAACAATGCGACGCTATTTATGATGTGCGTGTGTGGGAGTCCGTGTCTTTGTGCGAGTGTTTCACCGAGAGTTAAGAAGCTTTTGCGAGCGCTGAGGCTTTCAGAGAGGTTCTGTCGGCGCCGCAAATTTTTGAAAAGAGGTAATGGTAATTGTGTCTGAAATTTTGCAATTACTGACGCTAAAAAGTAATGAAATAACAATCACAATTCCTTTTCGCGGAAAGTAATTTTTACAATTACGAATTATCAAAAAAAAACTAATTAAATTACAGTAGTTCAATCACTGTAATTGAATTACTACCCAAGTATGGTATTGGGCCATACGAAGATAGGCCGCGGAGAACGGCTGCCAGCAGCGAAGACGGCGCACCGCCTGAGCCTCCCGAGCCTTCGGCGCGCTTGGACGATACCCGCTGCTAATTGAACTCCAGCTGTGCTTCGTCAGGAGGGACAAAGGACTGCGTCGCTGCTACCTTCTCGCACGAGACGCCGCATGCTTCGACGACTTGGCCACTGCATGGCTCGGGTGTTACCCGACTGCCTCGATTTGTCAGGACTGAAAGAAACAAGTTGGTGTACTGCTGCTATTGACTCTCGTCGCGATATTCCAGGCAATCTAGGTACCTCTGCGGCCGCCGCCAGCTAATGTCGACGGCCCGCGAGAGCGTCTGCTGCCTGGAGGTTCCGGAGGTCGCCTCCAAGGCTGGTAGCCGCTGCATCACGGATCACGCCGACTGTTTCGGTGGCATCCTAAACCCAGTCGTGCTCCAGATCGCCTACCGGATGTGGGCGGTGGAGCTAAACGACATGGAGCTCATCGGACAGAAGAGCAGCCATAAGGAAGGTTTTTTAAACACCACGTCGTGTTAAATGTTGTAAGTCAAAAAATAAATTGATGTATTTTTACTACGTTATTTGGCGTGACATAGTAAGCAGATGCTAGGACATGACTGACTTCTTGCTGTGATTATAATTATGACCTTGCTGGCAATGGGATTGTGTGATGCATAGACAATCGGCAAGGGCAGCGATACTAATTCATAGTATGTGCATCTTGCTACTATCTGAGGTGATAAGTTTATTTTACTGTGGGTTGATTTGATTGCTTATAGTCTCTCGGTGCTTTTGTTCTAGATACACATTTCTGCTCTTCACAGCCGTCTCTTTCTTGAATTTTTTGCGTACTCATGTGTCACCTAAGTCATCCTTCTGGTTTTTCAACAGGAAGTACTGGTATGTGGCCTACCGGCAGTTCATTTGGTGGATCTGGCGCCGCTTTGGCAGAGGGAAAAGGATAGTCTTGGTGGCTTGTGTTGTACAGGCCATTTAAAACATGTATCCATCTGATGACGACCAGGGGTTTGAAGCTCTATGAGCCGTGGTATTTATGAGCACATAACTTCATCCCCAAAGTTACGTGAACAGTTAATGGGTGCTCCTCTGTCCGGTGAGCTCCATGTCGTTTAGCTCCACCGCCCTCATCCGCTAGATGATCTAGAGCACGACTGGGTTTAGGATGCCACCGAAAACGTCGGCGTGATTCGTGATGCAGCGGCTACCAGCCTTTGAGGCGACCTCCGGAACGCAAGCCGTCGAACAAATTTCACTTTTTTTTGTTCGAAATTATTGAAACTAGTGCCAGAAAGTCCGCTTGACGATCTCAGTCATCTCTTACGTTTTTTTCCCAACTCCAACGGCCGCTGCTCAAAAGTCCAAAGGATTGCACAAGATGGTAAGGGACCGCCGAAGCGCTCGGAATGTGGAAAGGATGGCGCTAGGAAGGCGAGGGAACGCCGAGGTGGAAGAAGTGTACGAATGACGACACTTCTGCTTTGGAGCAGATAAAAAGCGAGGCGCTCAGTGATATTTGTCATTGACGTGCGAAAGATTGAAATATGGCTGGTCTGAAATTAGTTTTGTTAAAAAAGAAGTTCCCAAGCTTTAGATTTGAAGTGTGATCACTACGCAGGGAGTCTCTTGATGCTATTTGTTGCCTTTTGAGTTTCGTACTCATTCATGCGATGTCGTGTTGTTGTTTTTTTTTCTCGTTTTTTCCCATTAACATGAAACATCTTGCATTACACTGAATGTCGTGTTTGCGAATTGTTGTCTTCGGCTTTTGCCTTATTTCCCAGTATTTATTGTATTCAAGAGATTGACTTGGTGTGCAGTGTTCTATGCAAACAAAGACATTCTGGGATAAAGTCAGTGGATATTTTAATATTGATATTTACACATGCAGTAAGGGAGGAGGGATGCTTAGTAAACACGGACGTTATAGAAAGCCTTAGAATACGGGGGCTTGTGGTTTCTATTACACTTGCCGTTCATCAACGGCACACCAGCTCATGGGGGGGGGGGGGGGAGGAACGAAGGAAATTGGCGCTTGAAGCTTTCTGAAAAAAGAACAAACAAGACAGGAATTTACTCCAAAAAAGTAACAATAAGGTGGAACTGTTAAATGGAGTATAATTTGACAAATCAGAGAAAAATATTGTACCCACAGGGGACACCTGTCCTTTAGTCCTTTACTCATCGGGGTAATGTTTCGACAAGGAGGGTACACCTGGAACTTGCAGGAGGAAAACAATCGCTTCACTTCGTGATGCCTACCTCATGCCCGAGGCGCAGACTTGGCCGCGTGGGGAAAGAGCCAAGTGAGAACCTACCGCTGCTTGTGAAATATAAAAATGCCACCCACAAAAGCAGTAGACAAACACTTACCTACACTGCTAAGAATTCAACACAGTACCTCGCCTTCTGATAAGCCTCCACACCTTCTTTTGTGTCTTCGTGTGGCTGTGAGCGAGCGAAAAGGCCGCTTCTAGCAAATCAAAGGGGTGTGCGAAACACCTGACCGCTCTCCGTAGAACAAAAACGCTCGGACGAAAATTTGTCACGTGACTCGCTCTGACGCGCTAATGGGCTCACTGGCGCCGTAGTCTTTGCCGTATGCCAAGTTATGGTGAGTTGTAGGGGCCACGTAGGTCCGGTTTCCAAAAAGCGCCCGTCAGTGATCTCCTGTTTTTTGTGCGTTGCAGTCCGTGATGTTTCGTCGTGAACGGCCGGAATACATCCATGAAAACTTTTCGGTAATGGCCGTTTATTTCGTCGGAGTCCATGGAAATATTATGCTGTGTTTGTTGGACGCGTTTCGACAAAGAGCTGCTCAAGGGCGGCTGCGAGACTTCCGTTGAATGTTGGCGACCTCCTTTAACCTCAACATTGTGTTTGTGAATTGTTCTGCACTGCCCGAATCGCATTATGCGTCTATCACGGATTTTATGAGATCGCTGTTTTATTTGTAAGTACTCTGCCAGCATGCTTCTGATACTAGTCCTGCTTCCGTCTCAATATACAATTTTAGTGTTTACAAACATGAACTGCCGCTTACGTCCCAAGCAACTCCCCGTCGTTCCATCATTGCAAGCCTGTCAAGGTTTGCTTACGTCACCAGTGCTAGAAAGCATAAATGCTGCACGAAAAGTGAAGTTGGAGATTTAACTAGGGCCTTCGGTTGTAAAATTTAAAGGGGTCATGAAACAATACCCGGTTGAAATGTTCCTGACCTTACAGAGGCGTAGTGGCCCTAGTCTGGCTCAACTATACTCGCACGGACCGCCACTGATTCAGAAGCGTCTTGGTCGTGGAGAAATTGCGAAGATAAAAGGGAACTATTTCGTTCAGTCTTGCCTTCGCCAAGTTTGATGACGTGCGCGTGAACGTAGTTTTGCCCTTTGGCAAGCTTATAATTGCACGCACTTGCCCGCACAAACAGAGACATTGTTGCACGCTGGAGAGGCTTGGCATGAAGCTGTTTTTGCCTATGCGAGTTGCAGCAATCAAGGTGTTGAACAAGATGTTTTTAAACTAAAGCCCTTCTAGCGTCGAGGCACGAGAGACGATGTGCGAAAACTCCCATTTAACTTGAATAGAACATCCCCGTGGCATTATTCTCGACTCAATACCTGAAGAGAAAGGTTGGTGTAAAGTGCTTTTGGGGTGCATCGTCCTTCTGGCCTGGGCTTTTGATGCCTCTAGAAAAATAAAATCAAAGTAGGTTTAGGCGAAGGAAAGCCTTACTAAAAGTTTCAGTGCATTTATTTTAAGCCTCTAAGAATTTTGTAGCTTTGTCACAAAAACTTAACATTAGTTCACAAATGCTTGCGTTTGAGATGTGAAACTGGTTTGCCGCGAATTCGCGACAGAAGTGGATAAAATCCACGCACGTTTTCTGGATCGAAAAAATAAAGTGGTGCACATGTTTCAAGTTGTTGGCAATCATTTCTTCGCAAACCCTTTTGATGGAGTGCTGGGGGGTTTGTGCTCTACTGTGTGAGTGTGATACACATTTTGTATTATCTTTTCTAGCTGAATGAAGTGAGAGTTCCTGCGCAGGTGAGCTGGTGAAGGATCATGATGAAAAAAAAACCCAGACTAGGGACAAAAAGTTTAACAACACAACACATCTTAAAACCTTTTGAGACAGTGTTTTGTTTTCCCAATTTTGTACCAACAACACTTTCTCAAAACTTTTGAGACAGTGCTGTGTCGTCCCAATTTTTGTCACTAGCCTCGGGTTTTTTTTCACCCTGCTCTTTTAGCTGAAGTTCACCCTTTTGGAAGAGTATACTGCTGCCATTACACCCTTATTAAATGGTGTAATTAAGAATCACACCTTTTCGAAGGATGTACTGCTACCGTTACACCCTTATAAAGTGGTGTAGATCAAAATCACACCTTTTTGAGAAGTGAGAACGGCGAAAGGAATTACATCGGTTTTTGAGGGTGTGAGAAATAACACCTTTTTTCTAGGGCGTTTTTGTACACCAATAGGGGGTGAGTTGTTACCCATGCCATTTACACCAATAAGGGTGTTCAAGTGGTTAGTGTGTGTCATAAATTTACCGGGTCGAGCTCGTGTCCTCGATAGAAGTGCGGAGCTCGGCTTAGTGCACCGTACGAGGACAGTCCTCGTGAGCGTCCGGAGCGCGCTGGTGTAGCCTCTCGACCCCAACTGGACGACGCTCGAGTTCCGGACAATTCCGGGCGGGTCACCTGTGCTCTCGCGAGGAGACGAATTCGTGCTTTTGCTTCTTGTCAAATGTGCCGCCAGCGTCGTCTGCTAGGATGCGCGGGGTATGGCCCTCCGAGATCCCGAAACGAGCGCGCTTCGGAAGCCTGCGGAGGGGATCATCCACCGCTTGGTGGCGGGTCATTTCTTGTTTCGCTGCTTTCTACACTGCATTGCTTTCTTTTCTCACCTAAAATACTGGACAAAAACTACTTTCATAAATGATTAAAATGGTTGGCGCCACTTATATTTTGTATTTCGACTAAAAATAGCTTTTAGCGGCTCTGACCGGTCGTAAAGCAGGAGCTGACCTACGACGTCACGGTATCGTCACATGCCGCGCGCGTTCGGCACCACGGGGCGCCCCCGTAGGTAAAGGAGGTTTCCGCGTCGTCCGGTTAAAATGTGACGCACTGATATTTAGTTACTCTCTCCGTGCCCGCTGGCTTGCCCGAACCCCGAGAGACGTGGAAACCGCAAAAAGTGTAGACGACTAAATTGGATTGCAGGGCCCTCTAAACAAGTGTGTGCGTGTGAGAATTACTAAAATATGTCCCATTTCATCTAACTATATAATAAATAATGACACAATTAAAACCAAATCAAATGTAAAGTACTTGGTGTTATGCTGTCTAATTATTTAACATGGAAAATCAGATGTAGATATGATATCCCTAAAGGCAGTACGTATGCTTAATTTTATGAGACGAAATTTCCGGCAGCGATCAAGCAAAATTAAAGAAACTGTATTTTACTTTTATCCTCCCCTGTACGGAGTACGCGTCAATTGTCTGGAACCCGACTACAAAAATCTAAAAGATAAACTTAGTAGTAGTAGTAGTAGTAAACGTATTTATTACAAAGATCACGTGGATTTTTTCTTAAGCATCGATTTTCCACGCGATAGCGGTGGTTCGGGAACCTGGCCAGACTTTAAAAATTTCATGAATGACGGTGAGGGTGAGAGATGATGAGGTGTTCAAGGTGAGGAGGCCTCAGACTCTGAGCTCCCCATGAGACTGATAGTCAAGTAGAGACTTTAGGATTCGAGTCCTCCTTTCAGAGTTCCCAGTAGGGTGTGTCCACTGTCCCATATTCCTAGGTGTTTCGTCGAGCGGAAGGCCAGCCAAGGCATCCTCTGGACGCCCGGCGAGAGCATTCCCATATCATATGATTGAGTCGGGAAATAGAGTTGGGATCCTTATATCGTTGACAGCTAGGGTCAAGGGGGACGGCATAAGGTTCTATTCTTTTGAGACCACTAAGTTCAATGGGGTGTTTAGTCCTAGGAGTCATTGTACCACCAGTACGGATACAGTGAAGTAGCGCCATATCTATTCTGCGGAACACCTTTTCGGGGATAGGGTTGTAGGTAAGAGTCCACAACTCCTTGAGTTCTTTTTGCCGCTTGTTTCGTTCACGGCGGAGCCATTCTCTAGGGTAGTAGTCTTCGGAGGATGAGTCGGGTGGTCGCATGCTGGGAGGATTGCGCGGATGTGGACGAGCCCGATGAAATTCTTCTCATCTCGCATCCGGCAGTCTCGTGTGCAGCTTCTTCATATCCAGGGATCATCGGATGTCGAACTTGTGGGAGCCGAGGGTGAAAGACGAGGCAGAGGGCACGTGACAGGCGGTCGGCGGAGAAGTCACGAGCTGGCGCGAGACAGTGCGTGCTGAGCGAGGGTGGAGCTGGGCAGGAACGACGGAGCCGGGCTGCCTTGCCTGGCCTACGGCGAACCCCGGAGCGGTCCACCAGCGAGGTTTGGAGACGGACCGGTGGAAACGGCGAGCCCTGGCCATCTGGCCTAGGCCACGACGATCCTGGGGTGGTTCCGCAGCGAGACTCGGGCAGTGATAGCCCGGGACAGCCAGCCTACGCAACGCTGGTGGGGGAAGGGCGATCCGCAGGCCTAGACATGGGCTCCGACTGTGAGCTCTGATTGGCGGGCGACAACAAGAGTCGGCGTGCCTGGACTGCCGGCTCTCGACGACGGGCAACCAGGAGATACAGTAAACCCATTCGCTGTCTTCTCGTTGTTATGTCACTCCCTGGGTGACGAGCGAAACGAAAACCGATCGGGCGGCGATTATTAGTAGAGCGACCCTCATAATGAACGCCCACATTAAAATGGCACCCAACATGCAGCCCGTTTGGTATGTCTCTGCTTGTAGTCGTCCCCAGGGAGCCCAACGGGTTCGTTAAGCGTGTTGTTCACTAACGCTAACGATGCCCGTTGAGACAAAGTATGTTGGAATTTCGGCGACTTGTCACACAGCAGAGCTCAGAAGGGGTCTCCTCGAATCGAGTACCTAAAGGGCTCGAAGGACGAGGTTGCGGACGCGCTTTCTCGGATGCCCCAGAAAAGTGGTTGGCAGGAGGCGAGGAGCGCGGTTAAGATGTAAGAAAGTCATCTTCGGAGGCAGAGGAGAGGCACGGCATGTTCGCTGGAAGGCAGGATAACAACTGTCAGGAGGGAAAACAGCCAGAACTCTTTACAGTTTCAGGATTTAGGCTTGGGGTGATGCGGTAGGCGAGTAAGCGCTTGTCGAGGCCCAGGGTGCAGATGGGTTTTTGTCAGTGGGTGTCGGAATGATTGCGGGAATGGCAGTCGACACCGGGAACACTCGCGGACGAGATTGTCAGCGGTTGTCAGGTAAACTGGTGGAAATGGCGGTTGACACCGGGAACGCTGGCAGGTGAGTTAATGAGCACTATGATTTGTAACTGCTGGGTCAAGACGGCTAGTGGCTTCGCGTAACCCGAACAATCCACGAAGGGCAGAGGCGATTTATAGGATAATTTTAAGACTTCACTTTGGCCTGTCGTGGCAGTGACAGCAAGACTTTTAATAAGTTATGTCGCGTCATAACCTGGCCGGGGATGCGGCGGTAGACATTTAGGTGGCTTGTAGCTGTCAAGCCTGCCTTAAGGCGTGAACGATTCAAACGGGCTTGCTCGCTGAGCTGCCGCCCCCTCCGAGGGCCAATCAGTCCCTAGAGCTGGTATACACGTGGACGGAACGGGACGCTGACGCTTACATCGAGTAGCACATTGTATATGTAGCCGTTGCGGAACGCGGGTATGGTATATGGCTATCCCGCCACAGGCTTTGGATCCGTTCGCTTGCGCAAAAGATGGACTAGGTTTACACCATCGTTACCTGTTCGGTAGGAAGCTCACGCTTTGAGCAACGCAGCTAGTGGTTTTGCCGCATCGCTTGCTCCGAGGTGAGAAGGGCAACCGAAGTATAAAGACGCGAGCGTCGTGTCTTTCTTCTAGACTTACTCGGCGAGATACAAACGAGGAGGCTTGCCCGATTCTCATCGCTGATTTGAAAGGATACTACCGTCGTCGCGATGGATAAGACGCATAACATGAGGTTGCGGTGGGACACAAGAAATCCCCGGTTCCTGGCGACCCAGGAGCGAGCTCTGGAATGCGGACTCGCCGAGTTAGCGGCATGGTACACGAACCCGTCGGCAAGCAATTTGGCTGTGGAGGCTATGGCCACTGCCACAATCTGCGGCAGAGTGTTTGTTCGTTGTGTGTTGTTTTAACACTTTGTTCTGCGGAGAATAGCTCCTGGAAAGACGGCCATAGACGGCGTAACCCAGGAAGAACACCGGGAGGGAAGACGGGCCTATTCGTTTTCCCAAGTGCTCAGGGTGGCTGACAGTTGTTCGGCCTGACGAACGGTTCAGGCGGGCAGTTCCAAGCCCGCTGGCGACCTCTAAGCGGAACGGGGCAGGTCCATCCGCGTCGGCCGGACCAGCTTAGAGCAGGCCCCCTGCCGTATCGCGTTGAGTGGGACAGCGAGCGATGGACAGGTCGGCATTGTCTGCCGGCTTCGCTAGCCACCACCACCTACGCCGCTTTCGGACGGTGCAACGTGGCCACTCCGGCAACAGCAACAGCGGCCGCCCATGAAACCCAGCGGCTCCCTGAGCCCCATGAAGTCCCCCGAAGTCCGGGCCTTGAAGGGGGAGAGTGTGGGAGCCGAGGG
>JAZHYW010000505.1:0-181212 GCA_037355805.1 Ixodes ricinus
AGTACCTAAATACGTTGCTCGTTACTGATTCTCAAAAAGAACACGTTACTGTACTCCAAAAGTAGCGAGTTACTTGTCTCGATACTCTGACAACCAAATACGCAACTGTTTTTTTTTTTCAGTAGTCGCTGCATTTAAGCAGTACAGTTGCCTCTCGAAGTTTTCATCAGTGATGTTTCCTCGCTTCATTGAGAATACATGTCCGGCGACGCTGAAGAGTCGTTCTACCGACGCGCTCGGAGAAAAACCAGTGTTGTGCTTCAGGAAGAGCTGGTGAATCTGGGATTCCCCTGCATCTTTTGTTCTTTCTGCTTCTAAAGCTCGAAGTTGACAATGGGTTCTGTGCCTTCCCGCGTTGGCAATTTCCGGATTTACATATGAGACGTGACAAGTCTGATGTAATGCTGTTTCACGTGAAGAAATGCTAGGGAACCCCTGAGGATACAAGACATTGTAATAGACCATGTAGGAAAATACAAATGTCTGGGAGTGTTGCTCAATGAGGGAAGGAAATATCTAGAGGGACACGAGAAGAATATAATTAGAAGAGGGAAAATAAATTAGTCTATTGTGAAGCTCAGAGCACTATGGAACTATAAATAGATATGAAGTGGTCAGAGGTATATGGAAAGGAGTGATGGTTGCCAGGACAGTCTTTTGGCAATAGGGTACTGTGCATGAAATCAGAGGTTCAATCAGGATTAGAAATTTGACAGAGAAGCGTAGGCGGATTTGACACTGGGAGCACATGGAAAGACACCAAATGAAGGTGTACACGGGGTCATGGGCTGGTCGTCTTTTGAAAGCAGGGATGTAGTTTGTAAGTTGAAATTTGAAGAAGCGTTGACCGAAATGGATGATACGCGGTGGGCACGAAAGGTATTCAAGTATTTCTACATGAAAAGTTCAAACACAAAATGGACAGATTGCACCCGAAACGCATACACTCTAAAAAAAGCCCGTGCGTTTGCTTTCCCGCAGAACACTCGGGGAGCCGATCACTGCAACTCACAGAGGCAGCTCGGCGAATGATGATGCCGAAACATATGTTTAGACCGAAAAACGCAGTCTGAGTTGTGACATTAGGCAATGCAAAACGTCACGCTTGCATTGCTTAATGTCACAACTCAGACTTCGTTTTTTGGTCTAAACATATGTTTCGGCATCGTCATTCGCTGAGCTGCCTCCGTAAGTTGCGCTGATTGGCTCTCCCAGTGTTGTACGGGAAAGCAGACGCACGGACTTTTTTAGAGTGTACACTCCGTCTCAGCTCACGTCCGAACGCAGCCAAAGCGACGTGCGGCCGGGGCCAATCATAGGCCGCGTGACACAGCCTGCACTTCCCGTATCATTGAAATCGAACGAATATGTTTCGTCTGGTCAAAATGTTACCATTTCGAGCTTAGCAAAGAGGCTTGGGTTTGTCCCGGTTCAAGAACGAAACCGTGTATGCGGACTTCGTTTTTTTTATTTCATTAATTAAGGGGCAGTATAAAATTAACGTTGACGAATATATCACTTTCTCTACTGGTTACGCCGCCCGAGGAAGACCCCATACTTACCATTTCACCTTACCAACCGCGCATCAACAGTTTCAAATTCTCCTTTTTTCCTCGAACGATTGTAGAATGGAATGGGCTTCCTTACGAAATTATTAACCAAGACTCTGTAAGTGCATTTGTTTCCGCTTTGTGTTCTGAATGAGTAACTCTTTGGTACTTTATCACCTCGTTTTATGTTACTTTCCACCTTGCTACGATCCCTGATAGGGATCCAGGGGCGGATGCAGGAATTTCCTGAGGGGGGGGGGGGGTCAGGTGTTGCTCAGCGTACCATATGTTTAGGAACCCCCTCCCCTCTTTTTCGTTTTACGCCCCTAAATTTTACACATGCAGAAATCAAGAGGGGGTCAGGACATCCGGATCCCCCCCCTAAATCCGCCCCTGGGGATCAACAGTAGTTGTAAATAAAAATAAACAAATAAAAGTGCTCCTTTGTGGCCTGAAATAAACCATTTCGGCATAGTCCCGATATGTATCAGCACCTCTGAAGGGCGGCCAACGATCGATTGATGCTTTCTTATGTTGTTTGGATTTGCGGGGACTTGTTACCCCCAGGGCTTCTCGGCGTCCACTGTTTTCTACAAACGAGGAGTGCCCTTGTTTTACTGCGTGTTCGGCAAATCTACTGGTCTGGACGCCTTTCTTTTTTACATTGTATTTGTGGAAGCGTGTAACATACAGGAGTCTTCGTCACCTCGCCGACGTAAGGTAAGAAAATTCACTCGCGGAGGCTAACAATTTTTCCTTCGGCGACGAGTCACGAATATCCCTGTTATTTTTTAAATGACAGCAGTTCCCCAGGCCTCCCTCGAAAGTTCTAGTGCTCTATGTCGTGCCCTTTGAGCAATCTTTGCCGGCTGTCGGTCATGCTGTCCTCATGTGGAAAATTTGCTTTTTGTCCAAGTGACGTGGGTTCCCCGTTTAGCCCAGCGTGGCATTTTGAAGGAAGGTATGTATTTCCCTCCTTTAGAGTGGATATGCTAATCAAGCTTGCCTCTCCTGTTTTGTTGATTCGCTCAAATGACAGCATATTTGTCAATATCTGAGCATTTGCCCATACTTGTCATGCTGCCTACAATTCTGTGAGAAATATTTACATGTGTTGTGTTTAGATTATAGTTTTAGATTATTAGATTACTTCAGTGGGAAACGGAGTGAAAGAGGTAGAAAGAAAATGTGGGAGGTAAGAATGGAGCAAAAATCAGCTCTAACAATGTACAGGTGACAAAAACAGGACATAAGAAAGGAAAATGTGTTTGACAATTCACTGGGAAGTTTGTTATACCGTTTGAGGCGAGAACGGGAGTTTTGAAAACGAGGACGTATAGGGCTAAATTTCAGGAGACAGACAGATTATGTGCTGCCAGCCATAATGAGAGCGAGACAATAGAGCACTTTGGTTTTGAAGTGCACGGAACTTCACCCCCCTCCCCCCCCCTTCCCGCAGGGTTAACAGATTTGGGCGGGGCCCTCGGTTTTGCTGGTGACGATGAAAGGACGGAAGTACGGTCACAAAAAGGCGATTAGAAGATTGGTGGAAGTTATCTAGGGAAAATTGAACGATGCACAAAAACAGCACAGCTGGGAACAGGCGGGACAGAAGAAAATTGGGATTCCCTCCCTCGCGCGTGGCTCCGACCCAAAGTCTCAACCCTGTCCTTCAGTGGGTCCGGTGCTGGAGTAACGCCGACAAGGTTTGTCCAACACCGTCGCCGGGGGGAAGAGGGGGGGGGGGTGATATTAGTTTTTAGAGCGCAGCTCTTAGGCGCCCGTTTCCGGCTTGAGCGGCGTCGGCGTCGCCGTCGGCGTAACCGCGCGGTGCATTAGGGGTAAATTTTCCCGAAGGAACCCGAGGTCCTCCCGAAGGACCTCGGGTTCCTTCGGGAGGACCTCGGGAGGGCCTCGGGTTCCTTCGGGAGGACCTCGGGAGGACCTCGGGTTCGACCTCGGGAGGACCTCGGGAGGACCTCGGGTTCCTTCGGGAGGACCTCGGGGGGGGGGGGGGGTCACGTGACCTGGGGGGTCACGTGACGATGACGTCATAAGTGACGTCATCAGTGATGATGACGATGACGATGCGGATGGCGATGACGTCATCAGTGACGTCACTGGTGACGTCATCAGTGATAATGACGATGCGGATGCCGATGACGACATCAGTGACGTCACTGGTGACGTCATCAGTGACGATGACGATGCGGATGCCGATGACGTCATCAGTGACGTCACTGGTGACGTCATCAGTGATAATGACGATGACGATGCGGATGACGTCATCAGCGTGGGGGGTCACGTGACCCCCAGGTCACGTGACCCCCCTCCCCCGAGGTCACGTGTCCCCCAGGTCACGTGATCCTCAGGTCACGTGACCCCCAAGATCACGTGACCCCCTCCCCGCGAGCTAAGCTGACCCTCCTGTACCCTTCCCTCCTCCTCCTCAAGAGCTGCGCTCTAATTCGGCGTTACAGGGAGTTGTAAACGGCTTTCATTTTTTTTTGCCCGATCCCCCAAAGGCCATTCTGGTGATACGCCACACTGCCTGGTGATAGTAAGGAGAAGGAAATGGGCTTAGAAGGGCGGGGGAGTCATATGTTTGTCTTTTTAGACTTCGGCTAGTTGGCGTAAGCTACAGCCATCTGTACATGATTCTAGAAGGTTTCAACAAACGAACCTTATGGTGTTTTCTGGGTGAAGGACATTCCCAGCTGCAAAGTTCGACCTTCCCTCTCTACTCAGCTGGGGGGACCCCTTCATTGGTGTTCCTCCTTGGGAGGCGGGGAAAAGCAAATATCACTACGGCGGTGGTTGTTGGGTGCACTTGTTGCCCTTCGCCCATCGTCGACCCACTTGGTGTCGGCCTTTTTGCGCCCCTTTGCGGGGTAGGGGTGGTGTCGGGCTCTGCGGGGTCCTTTCTCCCTGTCGGTCTTTCCTGGGCTGTTTCTAGGTGTGGCCCACTTTTTTCGTCCCCAATTGGCTTTTTGGTGAAATTTCCGCTTGATCCAAGGATCCAATTCATTTATATCGAATTGGCTTTAATATCGGTTGTGCCTGCCCAGGCGGTACCGATCGAGGATCTTATAAGTTTTTCATTCTGTTAACTTTCTCGCCTTAACAAATGTAGAGCTTGACTGACGTGTTCAGCGATAAACGTTGCTATGTCATACTGTTTAGTTGTTTTTGGGTTGTCGATCTGCCTTTGTCGCAATAGACGCATACTCAGGTTAGAGTAGAAACGAGGCTGCTTAAACGTTGTTGCACACGTAACTCCTCAAAAGTAACGAAATACCGTTACTCGTTACTTGGCATTAAAAGTAACTACTAAGTACGTCACTCGCTCCCGGCTATATACTTTTATACTCGCGGCACGTTCAGGGATGTTCTGAACAAGAACACTCGATGGAAATCGAAAGTGGGCTTGAATTTATTAGAAGAATACAGAATTAATTAAAAATTCGCCAGAGACACTTAAGCCTGCTCACGTGTAGCAAGGCGAAAGCATTCGTACACACAGCGGATTCCTATAAGCAGCGCGCCGCCACATCTTCCTACCGCCCACGGCGCTCCGGCGATGACATCACGTTCCCCCACTGCGCAGGATCGGCGAACCCCGCCGGCCTCACGACGGCTTCCGTGACGAGGCATCTGCGTTGCTGTGCTTTTCTTTGTGTTCTATTTCTGAGGCGCATGCTTGATGACGTATTTTTATGACCATCTTTCGGGGGACAACGCCGTCGTTTTTTCGTGTAATGGGACGAGTCTTAATAAGGATCCGGGCCGTGCTGGATTCGAGCCCCATTCTGTGTGACAGCCGCACGCGTTGCCAACTAACCAATCATAACCAAAAAAAGCCCAGTGACTTGCGCTTTTGACGGTGCTTGATTGGTCCTATTACCTCGTATTCTCGACTGAACTATCGCTTATGTGACATTTACCCCACGTACGAATGTACAACCATATTAAGTTTATTCCATTTATATCATGTATACAGGGTGTTTATTTTAGGCTCACATCATTTCTAAAAATCTGTTAATAAGGCTACACAAATGCAGTATAATCACGAAAGTTGTTCGGCCAGGGGTCATTATATAAACGGCTAATCGTCACGATAAGTTGTATAATTAACTAAAAATTGTTGAATTGTTTTATTTGTAAAGATAAACATATTGTTCAAATTAGAAGCTTGCTGAGCGTCATCGAAAACCACTATATAAGTATACATTTGAGAAATAATCGCAGCGCATGGGAAATACGCTTGTGCGCTACTGTTAGCACTCATGCCACAGGCACAAGGGTGCTAAAACGCGGTGATAATTTCATCATCCGCGTCCATCACGCCAAAACTGCATAAATCAACGCATACCGAGTACCATCGTATCAAAGTGGGGATGGATCGGCCGTTTTAACGAATTCGCCCATCTTTTGAAATTTGGGCACCCGCGCCTCGCCAGGAAGCTTTTTAATGACAACCTTAGTTTCCAACCAAAGCCGAAATATATAATGTTGAACCCTTGAGTCAATCCTGGTACTATGGCCAATACCCCTAAATAAACCCTTTTGAGAAAGCCGCGAAGTGGAGAAGGTTCGGCTGTCTTTACACATTTCACCTTTTGAAATTTGGGCACACGAGCCTCGCCAGGGAACTTTTGAGGACAACCCAGTTACCAACTGAGGACGGAATATAAAATGTTGAGTCCTCGAGCCCATCCTGGTACTATATGTCAAGTACCCTAAAACAAAACAAAAAACCTTTCATGGGCGTACCAACCGGGGGGGGGGGAGGGGGGTGCAAGGGGGTGCTCGCCCTCCAGTTCTCAGAGTGGGGGGCAAGGCATGTGTTTTGCCCCCCTCCCCCCCCGAAACAGCCGCCACTGGGCAGGGCAAACACTGGCCGGCGGCGCCCAAGGAATACAGGGCACCACCCCCGGGCCTGAGTGGGGGGGGGGGAGGTCTGGTTTGCCCCCCCCCCCCCCCCCACTCAAAAAACAAGTTGATACGTTACTGAACCCTTTTTGAGAAAACCGGTCTCAGAGTTGGGATGGTTCAGCTATTTTTACACATTCGTTCATCTTTTGAAATTTTGGCACTCACGCCTCGCCAGGGAGCTTTTAGGAACAAAACCCAGTTCCCAACTAAAGGTGGAGTATCAAATGTAGAGCCATCGAGCCCATCCTGGTATAATGGCGAATGCTCCAAAGTAAATTCTTTTTCAGAAAACATGTCTCAAAGTGGGGATGGTCTTGCTGTCTTTACGCAAACGTTCGTCTTTTGAAATTTGAGCACCCGCGTCTGGCCAGGGAACTTTTTGAGAACGACCCAGTTTCCAACTAAAGGTGGAATATAAGATGTAAAGACCTTGTCTTTGTGTTTTATTTCTGAGGCGCATGCTTGATGACGTATTTTTATGACCATCTTTGGGGGACAACGCCATCGCTTTTTCGAGTAATGGGACGAGTAAGGCTTTCGTCTTAATAAGGATCCGGGCCGTGCTGGATTCGAACCCCATTCTGTGTGACAGCCACACGCGTTGCCAACTAACCAATCATGACACAAAAAGGCCGAGTGACTTTCGCTTTTGACGCTGCTTCAATCGTCTCATGTAGCTCGGAGCGTAGGCTGCGGCTGGACTTAAGCTGAAACGAAGTATATATCGCTTATGTGTCATTTACACCACGTCCGAATGTACAACCATATTAAGTTTATTCCATTTATATCATGTACACAGGGTGTTTATTTTAGGCTCACATCATTTCTAAAAATCTGTTAAGGCTACACAAATGCAGTATAATCACGAAAGTTATACGGCCAGGGGTCATTATATAAACGGCTAATCTTCACGATAAGTTGTATAATTAACTAAAAATTGTTGAATGGTTTTATTTGTAAAGATAAACATATTGTTCAAATTAGAAGCTTGCTGAGCGTCATCGAAAACCACTATATAAGTATATATTTGAGAAATAATCGCAGCGCATGGAAAATACGCTTGTGCGCTACTGTTAGCACTCATGCCACAGGCACAAGGGTGCTAAAACGCGGTGATAATTTCATCATCCGCGTCCATCACGCCAAAACTGCATAAATCAATGCATACCGAGTACCATCGTATCAACGTGGGGATGGATCGGCCGTTTTAACGCACTCTCCCATCTTTTGAAATTTGGGCACCCGCGCCTCGCAAGGAAACTTTTAATGGCAACCTAGTTTCCAACCAAAGCCGAAATATATAATGTTGAACCCTTGAGTCAATCCTGGTACTATGGCAAATACCCCTAAATAAACCCTTTTTGAGAAAGCCGGCCTCGAAGTGGAGAAGGTTCGGCTGTCTTTACACATTTCACCTTTTGAAATTTGGGCACACGAGCCTCGCCAGGGAACTTTTTGAGGACAACCCAGTTACCAACTAAGGACGGAATATAAAATGTTGAGTCCTCGAGCCCATTTTGGTACTAAGTCAAATACCCTAAAAAAATAAAAAAAAACTTTTATGGGCGTATCAGCTTGGGGGGGGGGGGGGGGGGGAAGGGGGGCGCTCGCCCCCAGTTCTCAAGAGGGGGGGGGGCAAGGGGGGCCGAGGAGGGGGCCGAGCATCCCCTCACTTCCAAGCGCGGGGACTCCAAAGATACTGAAGAGCGTTCAAGAAAGAGGAAATTACGTTCATACACAGGAATATGTAAATCGTCATCTTTCAGTTTTGGCCTTCGAGCACCGGCTAATGTAGCCCCTTGAAGTGGCGAGGAGGTCCCTGTCCAAGGTCCCGCGAGGGAAAGGGCACTCTTGTCACCACGGGAGTCGGGACGTCTCTGCAGTCTCGCCGGACGCGGACCTCCCACGTTGTCACATGGGCCCAGCCCAGGGGAGGTCTCCCTCTCGTCCCGTTTCCCCGAAGAACGCGGGAACAGGGCAGCTTCGCCGCTCACACACCCGAGACCCAAACGCCTCCACTTGCGTCCATCGTCCGCCAGCACCCGGTCCGAAGGCCGAGGAAGCGGGTCTCCGATTCTGAGCGGGGGCTCAGGGGGATCAGCTCCCACTGTGCCGGGTGGCGCTCGGCGTCGCCCGGAAGCCGCACCCACTCATGCCGCGTCGGCCGGCATGTTGGGCGGCGCCAGAACGCCGAGCCCGGGGCTCTGGTCGGTCGATGGGTGGTCGATGGCGCTGCCAGGAAGCCGAACCCGCTCTCTTGCGCTCTCTTGGCGGCCGATCATAACAGTATACCAAATGGAGAGCCATCGAGCCCATCCTGGTATAATGGCGAATGCTTCAAAGTAACTCCTTTTTGAGAAAACATGTCTCAAAGTGGGGATGGTTCGGCCGCTTTTAGGCATTCGTTCATCTTTTGAAGTTTGACCACCCGCGCCTCACAAGGAGAACGCAGTTTCCAACTAAAGGCGAAATATTAAATGTAAAGGCCTCGAGCCCGTTCTGGTACTAATAGCACATACTTCAAAATGAGTCCTTTTTGGTAAAACCGGTTTTAAAGTGGGGTTGATTCGACTGCTTTTACGCATTCGTTCATCTTTTTTAAGTTGGGGCACCCGCGCCTCGGCAGGGATTTTTAAAGGGACACTCAAGCAGTTTTTGGAGAAGCTACTTTTTGGTGCGATGGCGTTAAGGGGATTCAACCGCCCGTCACTCAATGGGCAAATTTCGCTACACAAACCTGAGTTTCAGGAATGCACGATAGTATTCATTCTTTTGGAGGTTACTTATGATAGACGTAATGAAGGTTGTACGGCCCTTGAATTTTTCTTTTAGAGCGCTGGAGATTTTTAATAAAATCCAGAAATATGACCGTTTTGACTGTTTTTAGCGCGTTTTGAGGCATTTTTGAAAATACAATTATTTAGAAGACAAACGTGACAAAACGCTTGGCCGTACGTACTAGGGGTGCCTCTAATCTTAATTTTAAGACCATGACGAGAAAGCAAAATATTGTTGTATTTGCGTATTTGTGTAAATAAAATCACCCTGTTAATTTTATTTCCAACTTGTTAAACGAGATGGCGACACTAGTACTAAATGCCTCAAACCGGAGATTTGACTTCCTCTTCTGCCTCTGATGAGTGCAGACGTGTTTTTCTCGCCTCGGTTCTTTAGGCCTAACAAGCCCAAGCGAAAGATTCTTGCCCGCGTCTGCGGGGTTCGTCCCGAACCTCAGCAGCCTGGAGGACTCGGAAAATGGAACACCCGGTCACCAAGCCGGCCCAGATAGGGATCCCCAAGCTTTTTCGGGGACACTTCTGAAGACCCCAGCAGGCACTCTTCGAGTAGGATCGAAGAACCGCGCCATGACGACAACAAGCCCTTACCCGACCGGAAGCAGCGGTCCGGGAAACTCCACCCACCCAATAATAGCGGGACAGGCTACCACCACCTTCACGATAGTCCCACAGCATGAAGCCCAGCTATACCTGGCATTCAAGAACAACCGGCAGGGGATAGAGGAATACCTCACGAACAAGACAGAGATCGAGGCCTTCCTCAAAAACAAGAGCGCTTTTGAAGCGTACATGGAAAAAAAGAAGAAAATGACATACTGATGCAAACATTGCAACGTTCCCAACATGACCTACCGGGAGATGAGATGCTGACAGAGAGCGGCACAACTCCGGTTAGGCCAGTGCATACGACAACACCAACCTCCGAGAGTAATGAAGGACCATGGCAAGGAGTGAAATATCCGAACAAAGGTCATGATATCAAAATGGATCAATCTCAACCAAGTAAGCCAGCCAAAGGGAAACCCCCAACTCAAACCATTGTGCTCAAACCAACATGCAAGCAGAGTGTACATACTTTTACAGGAAGAGACATATATTCAGCGATAGAGAAAACAGGAATTCGAAACAAAGATGGCTACTCGGTTCACATGAACGAAAAGTCTAACACAATAGCCATAACTACCAAAAACCCGCTAATCACGAGCAAACTACTGAGCATCGACCAAATCGAAAAGGGCCAAAAAAGCTATGAGGTCACACCCTATATGGCAATTTCAAGCAATGAAGTACGAGGGGTGATCTATCTCCATGGAAAAGATGTGAATGAGACACCGGAATCGCTCATGGAGGGGCTAGACTGCCACACTCACAATATAATCGCAGCCAGGCCCATTGGTAAATCCGGAAAGACAATTCTTGTCACCTTTGAAGGAAAAGTTATCCCGAAGAAAGTCCGTTTTCTTTGCGAAGTGCTCAGCGTGGCAGAATACAGGCCCCGGCCTTTGGTATGTTTTACATGCCACAAGCTCGGGCATAAGTCGGACGTGTGCCCCAGCACCACCAAAAAGTGCGGCAAATGTGGACACACACATGGGGACATCGATGACTGTGAACTCGAGCCTAAGTGCAACAACTGCGGCGGCCCACACATCGCTACAAGTAATGATTGCCCAAAGCGACAGATTCCACCTAGAAGGAGACCGCCCAGGAGGCTCACTCCAGACCGACGCTCCCCAGGGATTGCAACCAAAACGGAGGAATCATGGCCTCACCTCCCCGGAAACGCATGGAGTACACCTTTCAGGTTTGCCACAGATACGCCACCGATGGTCGTTGGACGCACCCAAGAGGAGACCCCATCATCCATGAAGCCTACGACGGTTTCCCCGGGAACTTCCCTGGAAACGTCGATTGGATGAAGTTCAACGAAGCCCGAATGACACGCCTAGAGGCGAAGCACGATGCCATGGAAAGTGCCATTCACGAGATTAAGAGCATGTTGGCTCACATCATCAACCGATTCAATAGATAATCCTCTTCCTCAATCCACTGCAAGTTCCTCAAAGAAACAGAAACAACGCCCTCCCTGGATCTTTCAGTGGAACTGCCGAGGCTTTCGCAACAAGGCAGCCGAATTAAAACTGCGCGTAGAGCGTATGAAAGACGATGCGCCTGTTGTTATACTCCTGCAAGAAACAGTAGGGACAACGCCCACGATTCCTGGATACTTCACCCTCACCTCACCCTCCATTCCCCGATCCAGCAATGAACGCGGTGGCTCTCTGGATACTCCTGGCATGGTCCTCACCCTGGTAAGAAAACACATTCCCCAGTCCCAAATAGACACCTCCTGTCTCAACAGTGAGGAAAGAGAAATTGTTGGTGTCAGAATCCGGCTAGGAAATAAGACTCTCCGCATCTACAATGTGTATCTCCGCCCCAATCAGTCAGATTCTGGTGGCTGTGCGTGGATTAATGAAATAATGAAAAACAAAAAAGAATCGGTCATCCTCGCGGGTGACTTCAACGCCCCCATCACCAATGGGGCTACAAAAAAAGCCTTCGTAGGGGGCGCCTCATAGCATCACTCTGCAAGAAGCACAATCTCGAACTTCTCAATGACGCCAACACCCCAACTCGATTTGGCGCTTCTGCACAACAGGATGACACGTCCCCGGATCTGACATGGGCATCCCCGGGCCTCAGAACCAGGTGGAGTGTCTATACGGACACTATGGGAAGTGATCACGTCCCTCTCTGCACCACACTCTACATTGGCTGCAGCCCACGCAAGGAAATACGTTTCATTAAGTGGGACACTTTCCGTGAAGCACTCTCTAATCTTAACAACACTGACCTTACCCTGCGCATCCAAGAAGCCATGCGCAAGGCTCAATCTACATATCAGGTCAAGGAAGACTCCCCATATCTGGACCTTCATCTCCTAAACCTGTGGGCGAGCCGACTCCAGGCACTCCAACAATACCGTAAGAACAAGCGAAGCCAACACCTAAAAATTAAACTCAACCTCGCTACCGCCAAAGCCAAACGATACACCCTGGAGCTCGACAGAACCACGTGGCAGATACACTGCAATTCATTCAATGAAAGGACAGGGCTCAAGAAGGTCTGGCGAACCTACAAGGGCATGGCCGGGAAAACTAAGAACAAGAACACGGGCAGCAACTTGGCCCTGCATCTGCACATTTCCGAAGACGAGTTGGCAACACTGGCAGCAGAAACATTCTTCCCTCAACCTTCTACTCCATCGCCTTCTGACTGCTACCAGATCCAAACAGAAAATGCGCATCTTCCCGAAGACTCCCTCTTCACTATGGGGGAACTGGTGTTTGCACTGAACACGGCCAAGTGCAATACCGCCCCTGGCCCAGACCGCATAACCATTAATGCTCTACGGAATCTCCCGGCGGTCGATATGCAGGATCTACTCAACTGGTTTAATGACGTGTGGCAAACAGGGCAGCTCCCCAACGATTGGAAGCTTTCGACCGTCATACCCATCCCCAAACCGGGCAAGTCGCTTACTAACATCAAAAACCTGCGCCCCATCTCCTTAACATCTAACCTTTGTAAGGTGATGGAACGTATGGTCCTCACTCGAATCACGTGGATTTTAGAGACTCACAACAAATTGCATCCTATGCAAACCGGATTCCGCCCTAACCTCTCCACGCAAGATAGTCTCGCGCTCATACATCACGACATTATCGCACCCCTTACTTCCGGTCCCCGCACGATCGTTGTGGCTGACGTACAGAAAGCATTCGACACCATTCCTCACCACACCGTAATCCGCGCCGCTGAACGCCTCGGTTTCACCGGTCGCATTCTAAATTTCGTGAAGTCATTCTTAAAAGACCGCCAATTTCAAGTCATGGTAGGCGCCACCTCAGGGCCCATCACACACAATGCAACGGGAGTGCCTCAAGGGGCAGTTCTCTCGCCCACCCTCTTTAATATTTCTATGGCCGAGCTCGCCTTCCGACTTGACGAAGTGGAAGGCCTCGGTTTTACAATATATGCTGACGATATCACTCTCTGGACGGCCGGCGCCCCACTAGCTGCACAACAGAATACACTTCAACATGCCCTGGACGTAACATCACAGTTCCTCGAGGACAACGGCATGGCCCTGTCCCCCACTAAAACTAATTACATGATCGTAGCCCGCCGCCAAGGGCGACGTAAAAACTACAGCGACCTATTCAAGCTGTATCTTCACGGAATTAGACTCGAACAGCAGCCCAGCCTCACCATCCTGGGCCTCTCTATTGATCAAAATGGAGGGGCCCAGAGCTGGGTGCGCTCCATTAAAGCCCATTGGAAGCACGGCCTTTACATTATCCGTCGTACCACAGGCAAAACCTGGGGTGCTCAGGAAAAGCTCCTGCGTCAGTTGATCCGTTCACTCCTTATTTCTAAGGCTGTGTACGGGTACAACTATCTCCAATTGACTAGTACGCAGGAGGGTACGCTTGAAACTCTTCATCGCGCAGCCATGCGGGTCATCACTGGCTTGCCCAAAATCACCCCCGTGGCCCAACTCCAATCGGCAGCACAGCTCAACTCGATTAGAGAGATTGCCGCTGAAATGCTCATCAGTCAGAAACTCCGTCTTCAGGGAACACAGGCCGGCCGGCTTATACTGAGTCACCTGGGACATCCCGTATTCCAGGTCCCCAGCAACGCCCCTCCTAACCCTCCGTGGGAGGACACGCTACTTGTAAACCAAAAACCACTCCCACAGTCCCACGGCCCGCATCCTGTCAATCGCAAGCGGGCGGCTGCAACTCGGCACAGCAAAGACATTACCACACTGGAAGCGGACGAACAAAATTTACTAATTTACACTGATGCTGCCCGGGCGGATGATGGAGAAACCACTGTGGCCTATTACTCACACACCACCCGGCAAACATGCAGCAAAGTTGCACCGTACACCCCAAGTTCCAAAACTGCAGAGCTCCAGGCAATTCTGTGGGCCATTCAATCACACTCACATCACCACGGTAGGCGTATGCACGTATTCACAGACTCACAGGAGGCAGTGCGAGAGTGCACCCGCCTGACCAGCCGCAATAGAACCGTTCGGGAGCTCCGATCCATATGTAAATTATTCCGCTCCAATGGGGGCCAAATAACAATAACGTGGATACCCGGCCACGCCGACATTCCGGGTAACGAGAAGGCGAACACAGCCGCGAGGGATTTATTACTTACCTTTGAACCCTCACAAGGCTGTGTCCGCCCCTCTGATCCCAATCCAGCCCAGGTTCCCATGGACCCATTGGAGCGCAGGGAGGCCGCTCGCCTTGCCAGAAAGGCGCGACTTGCTGCTCTCCTTCCCCAGGAGGAATGTCCCCTCCCGTCTGGATACACTCGATGGGAGAGGATCTGCCTCCGTAAGCTTCATACGCAAACGGCACTGACACCAGTGTGGAGCGCTAAATTTCACCGCCCTATTTCCGAGGATGATGTTGGCCCTAGCCCACTCTGCCCCCAGTGCAAAGTACCGGCGAAGTGCCCTCACATCATATGGGACTGTCCTAAGCACTCCATACACAGGGCTACACACCTCAATCTAATCCCGGCGAGTTATCGCCCCACAAGTTACGCGGAATGGACATGCCCACACTCCACAAAGCCACCCGACCACCGGAAACACATTCTCGACTCGCTGCTTGCCTTTGTGCGCACAGCGAACCTTCCCCTGTACATATAATTATCTCTCTTTCCTCAACCTTTCTTTCTGTCCTCTTTGGTCCTATCTTCCCTCCCTAAGCCACCGTTCCAGATGAATACAGTTCAAGCGGCACGGCGGTCATTTCATTTTCTGCTAATAAAAAACGTTTCAATCAATCAATCAACCGGAGATTTTCTTGCTGTTGCTGTTGTTGTTTTTCTCTCGAGCTCGAATTCGACCGCGATGTCTCGTTGCTCGTGGATCGGTAGCACGTGTAGCGAAAGCTCGCGCTGTAAAGCTCACCGATCGTGGATTCAATCCACCGCCTCTGTTCGTTTCAATCTGGATGAGCGTCGTACCGGTGTGCTGCTCATGTATCACTATTGCGTGATACACGTTAAAGACGTCAGACAAGCAGCGGTATACTGCACTGTCTTTCATCTCACACGAAGATACCAGATACCCTCAGAGCTGACTAACTTCCCGCTGTATAAAGATAGACAGAACAGAATTACAATTGGTGGCTCCGTTGGTCGGCACTTTTTGAACGTTGCAAAAAGAAATAACAAACGTGTCCATAGTGATTGACCCAAGGTTCCGCAACTTTGTCGCGAAGCTTCCACACACCTGCGATCAACTTAGACCCCTCCTTTGTGATGCCTCATTGTACAGTACATTATGAGTTCCTCACATTATATCTCACTGTATTATTATTATCACCCCTTATACGGGCCTCTCCGGCATTCATTGTACGGGCTACGTGTATCTCTGTGTCGCCTGTGCTTCCGAGCACAAATAAATACTTACCTACCTACAAACGAATATTTTGGTTTTATGTGTTACATCAGTGAGAGCGGTTGTGTTCCTTGATGACAGGGGGAAAATATTGATTCCTGCAAGTGCTAGCGAAACCAGATTCTGAAGAACGGTAAGAATTAATGCCATGCATAATGGATTGATTAAATGACCATACACACAGTTGCGTTTTAAGGCTTATCTCCATGGGACGAATATGCTGCGAAAAATCAACGAATTTTGCCCGGCGGCTTTTTCTCTGCGCGTGGAATCAGCACAGTGACTGTTACGTCGCGCGCATTGCGAGCGTGCCGTCGGGCGACGTTCGTCAGTTATTCGTCGCATAATTCGCTACATGGAGTTCAGCCTTTAGTGCGTTTGACTGCGCTGTGTTAAGAAACGGAAGCGAGTCAACTGCACATCAATGCTTCGTATGAAGCGTGGAATTCAATTCAAAGAGTATCTTGGCACGGGACATACGAAGCGCAGGGATGTCCTGGTTTTTTGCAGCCGCAACACAGTCAAACACACCCAAACGCTCTCAATCGCAACTGTTTATAGTCCTTTAGAAGAGCGTTACCATTGCCTACAGCGGCCACGGTGTACAGCTCCTGGTACAGGTTGTATCAGCGTGTGGCCACTCCATCTTAGAATCCCCCCCCCCGGCATGGGAATCATCCCCCTTGATTCCCTCACCTTTTCCTCCTGGGAGGCGGCCCTATCCGGAAGTAAACTCGGTGACCAGCAGCAACTGGTTGAGCAGAGCCCGTCGAATCTGGACGGCCAACTGAGCCCTGGACTAAGGGCACCTACCAGGGACCGCAAGGTCCTTTCACTTTTCAAATGTTAAAGTTTACGATGATGATGATGATAAAGCATGCTTCAAAATAATGGTGCAAGCCCCCGTTTGTACTGCCGCTCGGGGCAGTTGCCAGATTGCTATGCTCATGCCCAAGTCCAACGAGAGTGACTAATAGAAACAACCAACACCGACACGCGTCGAGGAAATGAATCACGCACGCGAATGTATCTTTGGCAGGCTTACAATCGCTCGTGCTTACTTCAAAAGCACCGAGAGACAGCAAGCAGTCAAAGACACCTTTGTGTGCGTGCTTCGTTTGTGTTCGTGTGTATGTTTATAACGCCTGAAGTTAGTCTGCCTCAACTAGCGACTTGTCTCTGAGCTGTAGACGAGCAATATAGCCAGTGCAGTGCAACAGCTAGCCGGTGGGGTCTTTAACGTGCTCCACGGAGTAGTAATACACGACCGCACGCCGGTACGATGCTCATCCAGATTGAAACGGGCAGGGGTGGGGATTGAACCCAGGATCCCTGGGTTGTACAGCGCGAGCTTTACCTCCACGTGCTCCGAGCTGGTGTGCTCTAGCCCACTCGGCCACCTATCCTTTTTTTCTTTATTGCACTTGGCCACCGATTCCTCTTTATCTGTCGTGGACCACGGTGGTCTGGACTAAAGCCCTTCGATGTGTTTGCGTTTGTATTGCAAGTGGCGTCAAATGCGCCAGTGCACGAGGTCCGTGTCTCGAGCGGCCCTTGGAAGCAGCTGTTGGCGCAGTACTGAAATGAGCGGCCCTTGGAAGCGAATGGCAGCGGAGCACCCGCTCCTTGCACGTGTCTTGCGCGTTTCCACAATAATGGTTTGCGGTACTTGTAAGCGTGAATTTTATCAGAGGAATTTAGTCTGCACAGGAACTCTAGTCTGCACTTGCCGGCAGCGCCTTCAACTTATAAAATTTACGAGGATAGCTGGGGTGCGACATGGATTTCTGTATTTGAGTAGTTCTTTTTCGCTGACAGGCAGACAGACGGAATGTGTCCTTTCTTGCCATACCCGTCGCCAATGTTGTGAGCTGCTGTGCACTTGGCGCGCGATTGTGAACGAGTAGTAGAGCCGCGCTACTTCCTTGGACAGAGAACTCCTTGGTACAGTTCGCGGGTGGGAAACGGTTGCTTCTTGTTGCTTTTGACTCGCCGCGCAGAAGTGTGGACGTCGCACTAAATGAGCTAGGCTTAGGGTCGGCACTCTGTTCCCCAATATTGCTGTGGGCGCCGCCATCTTGGTGCTTGTATAGAGCAGACGCAACTGCCGATCGTCATGATTCAAAAGTTCGGCTTCCTCGGCATTTGATTCGGTGTTAGGAAGCTCATGTAATATTGCTTTGCTCTGTCGCGAAGCGTTTAAACATTTGTGGAGGACGTAAAAGCGTTTCCTGTGATTTCAGATAAATTTTCAGATAACTGGCAGCCATGATATTAAGCCACAATATGGACAAGTGTCGTTACTCTGAAGCGTAGCTTATTTAGTGGCACTAGGGAAGATCATGGCAGAACAGCGCAGCACTGAGGTAGATTTCAGACGCCATGTTCTTGTGCCACTAAATAGTCCACGCTTCAGAGTAACGACACTTGTTCATTATGTGGCTTAAAATCATGGTTGCCAGTTATCTGAAGATTTATCTGAAATCACAGGAAACGCTTTTCTGTCCTCCACAAATGTTTAAACAGTTCGCGACAGAGCAAAGCAATATTATATGAGCTTCCTAATACCGCATCTAATGCTGAGGAAGTCGCACTTTTGAATCATGACGATCGGCAGTTGCGTCTACTCTGCCCAAGCACCAAAACGTCGGCGCCCACAAGAATGTTGGGGAACAGAGTGTCGATACTCTAAGCGCAGCTCATTTAGTGGCTCTAGTTCTTCCCAGAAGTGGCGCGCAGCACGTGTCTCGAGCATTTCCACAAAAATGATTGGCGCCACTTTTCCCAGGATAGATGGGCTTTACTCCACAGATCCTGGGAGCGGGTTTTCAAACCAGTATTCTGACGAAGAGCAGGCCGATATAGGAGATAGGAAGTGCAAAACTCCCACTTTATTTCTTTTTTGCTTTCTAGCTTAAAAATAAGCTCTAAAAAAACCATCTTTTTTTTTTTTTTTTTTTTGCAGAACAACGTTTGCGTGTTAATTGTGGTGGTCCAAACGGCCGCAACGCCGCACCCTGTGCTTTCGATAATTTCGAACGTGGATGGAATTTCAATTCTATTTGGAAATCAGAGCTTATTCTATGTTTTGTAAGCCACTGTAACCTACGTATGTACTGGCTCGTATCTCGCGCCGCCTGCTGGCCGCTTCCGGCAGCGGCGGACGCAGAGCGAAGAAGATCTAGCTCGAGATCGGCGGCGAACAGCCCGTGGCCCGAGCCCACCTCGAGCGCCCGACCTGCATGCGCAGCTGCGAGCATGCAACTCGTTTGTTCCGGAAAAATTCTGCGCCATCTATGAGGAAAAGGGTACAAATAAATAGCGGTTGAATCCCCCTTAAGGAAGTGTCAGTGAATGAGTATCTTCAGTTTTAGAAGGCAGAACCGCCTATTAATTACGCAGGAATAAAATACGTGCGGACTGTTTTCTGTACTTGCGAGGACCAATGAAATTATTGTATGTTTGAAAATTTTGGCGGCCTTTGTAAAGTTTCGCTAAAGAAACAATTTTCAGTTCATTTAAATATGTTGTGCATGATAACTTCACAATACGTAAAATATTTCTAGTTTAGAATACGCGATACTGCGATTATCGTTTTAAAAAAAAGGGACTACGTTTTCTCCTTGCCTTCCTCCGCGGGGGTGAATTTCCCGTTGCGTTGCCCCGGGCAAGCGGAAGCGCATGTATCTGCGCGCGTTGCAGGCCGGTTGGGCCGGTCATGCCCAGTCATGCCGGTCGCGGGCCGGCCAGCCAGGCCGGCTGCTTCTGTCCGGACCGCAAACATGGCGTCGGTGGTGATTGTCGACGTGGACGGCGTGGTGAAAGCTCATCGTTCCGCGTAAAAGCCCTATCTTTGACTGTGAATTTTCGTCGTGTGTCGCTATGATAACTCAGCACGTACTAGAAAGGAAGATCCACCTACTCTTGCGGCGATGTCGTGGCGGCACTCTCAAGAAAGCAGAAACGCCCGTGCCGTCGTGTTTGTTTACTTCGACTACAGTAGCATTTGTGTCCTCGAACATCACCCGGATTTCTTATTTGGCGCATTTCATGCGTGTGCTCAAAGATGCGAATTTTCACGCGTTTTCATCACCGGAGAAAAGTGATTTAGTGTTAGCAATCCTGAACGCTCGCAACGTCTATAATAATAATAATAATAATAATAATAATCTTTATTAGCGAAAGTTGAGGTACTCTGGGTGGCTCGCAAGGCTAGGCAGATAGGCGGGGGCCCGTACGCGTGAGCGTCTGCTAGCCAGCCACCCAGAGCAAGGTAATTACAATAAAACACAACAACAACAAAGAACAGGACAATGGACAAGCATCGAGATGCGGGAGGGTAGGGACGACGTCACCCGGACACGAAGCCCAAGCGCTGGAATCCCCGCGCCACCAAGGACGGGAAAGCGCAGCGGAGAGGCCGGGCGCGGGCGACGCACCGGCACCCGACCGAGACCCGCTTGCTCACGAGTCTCAGCCAAACGCCGACGCAGCGCCCGAGCCCGATCCGCGTCCGCCGCCCCCAGGCGTCGCAGGGAATCCAGCGCGAGGACCCCGAATCTGGGTGTTGGGAAGGAGGGGGACACCTCACTGCTGGCGGAGGCGTGAGAATTCACGGCAAAAGGCGGCCGAGTCAGCCCGGCTTTGCGGCAGGGGAGAACGAAGGGACAAGGGCGCTGCGAGGAAGTTTTCGAGGGCGTCAATGAGCACAGAGTGACGGTGGTGGACAGTTCGGGCGTGCTGGAGCACAGGCTGATCAGAGCGCTTGTTCAGTCTCACTGATGAACTTAGATAGGTTGCGTCCATTGAACCGTCAAGGAGCCGGCACAGGAGGCGAACACGCGCCACAGCACGCCGGTGTTGTAGGGACTGCCATTTGAGGGCCCTTAGACGGTCGTCGTAGGGTGGCAGGGGCTCCCGTAGACGGGTGAGGCGGGAGTGGAAGGTCCGAGTTGCGCGGCGCTGTACACCTTCGAGCTTCGAGGTGAGGTGAGCTTGGTACGGAGACCAGACTGAGCAGCAGTACTCTAACCTTGGCAGAACAAGAGCGGTGTAAAGTGCGCGAAAAGCTTCAGGGTCGCAAGACCTAGAAACACGCGTCACGAAACCCAAGGTGCGGCGGGCCTTCGACACTGTGTTGGAGATGTGCAATGAAAAATCCAGTGATGGAGTGAATGTCACTCCCAGGATGGGGAGAGACTCTACGACCTCAATAGGAGAGTCTCCAAGTGAGTATCTGGGGCAGGCGACGTTCCTGCTGTTACTCATGCGCATGGCAGCACTCTTTTGGGTGCTTATACTCAGATGGTTGGAGAGGGCCCAGCTGTCAACGAGTTGAAGGTGTCTCTGGAGGTCCGCGGAAGACGAAGGTGATGATATTGGGGCCAGGATCGTGGTGTCGTCGGCGTATTGTACGAGGACGCTTCCAGCAGAGTTTGGCATGTCATTCACGTACAACAGAAATAGTGTGGGCCCGAGGACAGAGCCCTGAGGTACACCTGAAGGGACTGGGAAGTCCTGAGATGTCTGTCCGTGAAACAGTACTCGGTACGAGCGATCGGTCAAGAAACGTCCCATCCAGAGCAGGAGACGGCCTCGAACACCTGCTCGTGCAATCTTCTGGAGAAGGATGGCGTGGTCTAGTGTATCGAAGGCGTTTCGAAGGTCGAGCTGGATGACGTCTGTCGGAATGCGGCTGTCTAAGTTGGAGCTCACGTAGTGAGCCACAGTGGCCAGGGCAGTCTCGCAGCTGCGGTCTGGCCTGAACCCATGCTGGGAGGCTGAGAGCACATTGTTGTTTTCGAGGTAATGAAGAAGGTGCTGGTTAACAGCCCTTTCAAATGTGCGGCACAGGATGGACGTGATTGATATTGGTCTGTAGCCTGAGAGATCGCTGAGGGGCTTCCCCTTTCCCTTGTGTACCGGCGTGACGAGAGCCCTTTTCCAGGATGGTGGCACGAAGGCACAGTCCAGGAAAGACTGGAACAGTCTTAACAACGAAAACGAAACATGTGGGTACAGCTCCTTGACAAAAGTAGGGGCGAGGTGGTCCGGTCCAGTGCAGTGGGATGACTTGATCAGTTGGACAGCGTCGTCCAACTGAGCAAGGGAAAGGCGTATGTCCTCAAGAGGGGCAGCAGAGGCAGGAACGGAGACTTCCAGGTCCCTAGTAAAGGTGTCTGGATCGAGTTCAGTAGACGAAGAGCAGGAGTTGAAAACCGCAGAGAACTGAGACGCGAAATGCTCTGCAATGTCCTTTGGCGAAGTGACTGGACGGTTGTTGTTGTCCACGAAGCACGGATGTTGGCGATTAGATTGCAGTCGACTGACGTAGGCCCAAAATAGTTTAGGGTTTTTCTTCGCCTTGAGGGCGACATCGTGAGCATAGTTGTTGTGTGCGCAATGTATTGCTCTCTTGAGGGAACGTTGTAGCTCCTTTGCCTTCTGGAGGGTGGAGGAGCACTGGAGTCGAGCGGCCTGCTTGAACAGGGCCCGCTTCCGCCTGGCCATTTTGATTATATCGGGCGTGATCCAAGGGGACCTGTTTCTTTTTGACGAGTTCGACCGCAGAGGAACGCAGTCTTTCTGTATGGCATACGCGAGATCGCACCAGAGGTCAAAGTTCGTGGCACAATCTTCTCCTGTCGCTAAGAACCAAGGAGCAAGGTGGGCGAGCTGAGCTAGATGGGTGTGGTCCGTTTGATGGAAATTCCATACGGCACGAGCGTACCGGCCTTTGCGGGGGAGGGTGGTTGCGTAGGACACCTCTATTGCGTGGTGATCACATCCGGATAGACCAGGGTAGACATCACAGGACAGGGTCCGAGTGATGTCTGACACGAAAACTAGGTCGAGAAAGGAGGGAGCTTGGCCCTGAACTTCACGGGTGGCGGAACGGCAGACTTGTTGGAGGCCAGCAGTAGTGGTGACATCAAGGAGGACGTCGTCGCACTTGTCACTAGGGGAGGGCTCTTCCAGGCTCCACCAGTCGACGTGTGAATTGAAATCACCGAGGAGTATGATGTCTCTGAAGGGCTCGGCCTTCGCTCGAGAAAGCGAGTCGTCAAGGAGGGTGTAGGAGGACTCTCGTTGTTTGGGAGGGCAGTATACGCAACCCAGCAGTATTGATCCCCGTGGGAGGAAGACTTCCACAAAGATAGCCTCGAGGTCGGGAGATTCCAGGTCGGGCCTGCGGATGCACCGGATGCTCGATGGGACGGCGACTAAAACACCCCCACCACGGCTGCCACGGTCCTTCCGGTAAACTGAGTGTGAGGAGACGTCCATGAGCTCCGCATCATGCACTCCCGGGTCCAGCCACGTTTCGGTGAGCAGTACGAAGGTGTGAGGCGGGAGAGAGGCGACCGTAGAGCGGAGTTCGACGAGTTTGTTCTTAGCGCTCCGGCAGTTTGTGTACCAGAGATTAATGCCCGGAGTAGTGGAGCCTGGTCGTAGTGGAGCGGCGGGCGGGACCGACGACGACGTAGCGGGAGGGCTCTGGCATCGAGACAGTTCAAAGAGCGAGTCGTTGAAGGGGGGCAGTTGACACGCACCGCAAAACCAGCCCTCGATTGACGCTGATAATCGCCGGTATACGGGGAGGGACACATGTTCGCATTTGCGGTGCGCCCAGCGTCCACAGCCGTCACACTGGAGAGCCGCCACATTGTCATACACTGCTCGCTCACAGCGGCAGCAGGTGGGCCGAGAGAGTTGGCGCTTGGGACCGGGGTTGGACGCGATGTCGCCGGAGAGGAGGAGGCACCAGATGTAGCGATGACGGGTGCCACGACAGGACAGTGGTGAGACAGCCGGGAGACGACGTGTCTTCGAGCAGAGGCCGGCCGGCACACCGATCGAGGTAGGCCTAGTGGAGGTCCAGGTCCAAAGAGAACCGATCCGGGTGATAGCGCCGTTTGCATCCGTAGAGGAACCGGCAAACGTGTATACAAACTTATCTTGCGCGGTGACAGCTTCGAGGCAACGGGCGCGGACGGTCAAAACGATTGCTAGAAACAAAATAGAGCGGAGCAGCGCTGCGACGCGTGTTGACGCCGCCATAGCAACTAAGATTACATTGTCTTTTATAATCGTAGAAAAGGCGTGTTGTGATATTTGTACTATTGCAATGTCGTGTATTACAGTCGTGATCGTCCAAGACGGCGTACTGCATCTTTTTATTTATTTTTTCATCCACTGTACCTGTTGTGTAGTTACCGCCAAGCGCGCGCTACTGGGACTATAGTGGCGGCGCTTTAGTTCCTTCGCTCTTCTTCTTTATCGTCGTGCCAGTTTGATAGCACGAGAGGTTCGTTCTAGTTCCACGCTCCATGGAATAAACCTCGGGCCATGGTCCTCCGGTCTACTGTGTCTGTTGCCCCGTCAAGACACGACAACTTGGCGACGAGGAGGCTTCGCTGAACTGCTACGCGGAAGCCGACATGGCAACGGGGGATCCGGCAGCGACGGGTCAAGTGCCGCAAGTCTTCGGCCGACTGGGACACATCGAGCCCTTCGACGAATCGACGAGCGACTGGCCGTCGTATGAGGAACGACTCACGTCGTTTCTTCTGGTCAACCGAATCGCCGAGGACGACAAGGTACACGCATTTTGAGTCTCATAGGCCCGAAAACGTACAGTCTTCTGAAGTCATTGACCGCACCGGAGTTGCCAGCAAGAAAAACGTTTGATGAGCTAAAGAAGCTTTTGGGGGATCACCTGGCACCGAAGCCATCGGTAATCAGCGAGCGCGCAAAGTTTCACAGAAGAATGCAGCTCGAGAACGAATCTGTAGCAGCCTTTGTTGCAGAATTACGCAAATTGGCGCAAACCTGCGACTTCGAAGCCGCACTTGACCAGTCCTTGAGGGACCGTTTCGTCTGCGGTTTACGCAGAGAGGACATTCAGCGTGTGTTGTTCACAGAGGACAACAAGCTAACTTTCCAGAGAGCCGTCGAAAAAGCGCTAGCCATGGAAGCAGCAAAAAGAACGTCGCTGAAGCACATGCGTCAGAACCTAGAGTTTCGGACGTACACAAGGTGAAGGCCGTCGCGGAGGCGAACGTGACGCAGCGAGACTGCTATCGCTGCGGCTCAGCGAAACATGGAAGCCGGGTATGCCCGCACATTGCGGATATCTGTTTCAAGTGTAACAAGAAGGGGCATGTCCAAAGAGTGTGTCATGCTGACAAAGAAAAGAAATCGAAGTGGACGCCACGTAAGGCGATGAAGAAACTGGTTCCTGTTCAAGACCCAGTTGGCATGAAGGAAATGACCACGTCTGGTATGGAACCAATAAAACTCACAATAAACGTGCAGGAAGTTGCCTTGGAAATGGAACTGGACACAGGAGCAACTGTTTCTGTCATGTCACTGCAACAGTTTCGTCAGATATCTCCTTCAACAAAGATCATGCCGACGACGCTCAAGCTGCGCACGTTCAAGGGAGACATCGTTCAGCCCGTCGGGGTTGCTCACGTCGACGTGCAGTACGGACAGCAGAGGACCGAGCTTCCCCTCTACATCACGAGAGAAAAGGGACCACCTCTGCTCGGCCGGCAGTGGCTGCAAGCGATCCGATTGGATTGGAACCGGATCTTCGGGATCAACAGCATTGCCAGGTCAGATGTTTTGGCGCTTTCCGAACAACGCACAAAGCTTAGTGCGCTTCTGGACAAGTACCAAAATCTGTTCAATAAAGACCTGGGAACTATTGCTGAAGAAAGGGCAGAGCTGACGCTAAAAGAAGGTCACGTACCGAAATTCCTCAAGGCAAGAAACGTGCCGTTTGCCCTACAGCCTGCTGTCGAGGCTGAACTAAAGAAGATGCAAGACATGGGCGTCATAACACCAGTCACAACGAGTGATTATGCGACGCCGGTTGTGCCAGTAGTGAAGAAGGACGGTGGAATAAGGTTGTGCGGCGACTACAAGACCACCGTGAATCCTTGCCTTGACACTGACCAGTATCCGCTCCCGAGAGTCGACGACTTGTTCGCAGCGCTTTCAGGAGGCCAGGAATTTTCGAAGATTGATCTAAACCGGGCTTATCACCAGGTGGTGATGGCTGAAACGTCGAGCAAGTACCTAACTTTAAATACACACAAAGGACTGTTTGCCGTAAACAGGTTACCGTTCGGAGTCTCCTCGGCACCAGCCATTTTTCAGAGAATCATGGACACAATGCTGAAAGATCTGAAAGGCGTCAGTTGCTACTTGGATGACGTCCTCATCACCGGTAGGACGCCGGAAGAGCATTTGGCCAATTTGGAAGCAGTCCTAAAGCGGTTGTCAGAGCGTGGAGTTCGTGTGAAGAAGGAAAAATGTGCGTTTTTCCAGAAGGAGCTGCGTTATCTGGGCCACGTGATCAGTGCTGCAGGTGTCAGCACGACGCCAGAGAAGATCGAGGCTCTGCTGAAGGTTGCTGCACCCTCAAGCAAGCAGCAGCTCCAGTCATTCCTGGGTATGGTAAATTACTACGGGAAGTTTGTTCCACGACTATCCACCCTGGCGAGCCCGCTCTACAGGCTGCTGCGTCAAGACCAGCGCTGGTGTTGGGACAAAGCGTGTCAAGCAGCGTTCGAGGAAATCAAGACAGCGCTAGCAACACCATCGATTCTGGCACACTACGACCCAAGTAAGCCATTGCAAGTTGCGTGCGACGCATCCCAGTATGGCATAGGCGCTGTTCTGTCTCATGTGACTGAAGATGGAAGCACTCGTCCTGTGGCGTATGCATCACGCACACTGACCGAAGCTGAAAAGAAGTACAGCCAACTTGAAAAGGAGGCACTAGCCATTATTTTTGGGATCAAAAAGTTCCACTTATACATCTACGGCCGAGTTTTCACTCTCGTCACGGATCACAAACCGCTGCAGACTATTTTGGGCCCAAAGACAGGCATTCCGTCTATTGCGGCAGCACGTTTGCAGCGCTGGGCTGTTACCTTGTCAGCGTACAAGTACTCGTTGGTGTACAAGAGATCCAGTGACAATGCAGAGGCCGATTTTTGCTCAAGGTTCCCTCTCGAAAGTGGGAAAGACGATAGTTGCGAGGGCGAAGAGTCCTTCTATGCACTGCGCCTAGAGTCAATGCCGGTGTCCTCTAAGGAGATTGCACGCGCTACGTCGCGCGACCCGTTACTTTGTCAAGTACTTGAATACACAAGCATGGGTTGGCCGACGCACGTGCAAGAACAACAACTCAGACCGTTCTTTGACAGACGCCTGCAGATGAGTGTTCATCAAGGGTGCCTAATGTACGGCATGAGGGTTGTTGTTCCGTCCCAGCTGCAGGAGCCCGTGCTCGACGAACTGCATCAAGGCCATCCCGGCATCGTGCGAAGTAAGGAGCTGGCTCGCAGCTATGTTTGGTGGCCATCAATTGACTCAGACCTTGAAAGAAAGGTACGAAGCTGCCAAGCATGCCAGGAACAGCGTAATGATCCATGCAAAGCGCCTCTTCACCCCTGGGCATGGCCGACAGCACCGTGGAGACGACTACACCTGGACTTTGCAGGCCCGTTCCGCGGAACCATGTTCCTAGTCGTGGTGGACGCGCACTCAAAGTGGCCAGAGGTGTTCACCATGCAGAGCACTACGACCGAGCGCACTGTGAGGTGCCTACGTGAACTTTTCTGCAGGTTCGGAATTCCGGAAACAATCGTTTCAGACAACGGGCCGCAGCTGGTGTCCGAGGAATTCAAGGTGTTCATGAGGAACAACGGGGTCAGACACGTCGTGAGCGCCCCATACCACCCGAGCACAAACGGCCTGGCAGAACGGTTTGTGCAGACACTGAAGTCTGCACTACGCAAGTCATCCGCTGGTGAGTCTCTGGAAGAAGCATTGCAACACTTTTTGCTGACGTACCGGAATACTCCACATTCAACAACAGGAGAGACGCCAGCAAACTTATTGATGGGCAGAAGATTGCGTTCCAGGTTGGATGTAATCAAGCCTACGGTAGAGGGGAAAGTGATCCACAAGCAATTTACACAAAGTAAGCAACGGAGGACAAGCAGAGAAGAAATCTGCCCTGGTGACAATGTCCTAGTGCGAAATTACAGGAGTTCGCCGAGGTGGCTACGTGGCACCGTCCTCAAGAAGACTGGTCCAGTATCTTACCAAGTCCAGGTTACCACGCCTCGAGGCAAGTTCATCTGGCGTCGGCACCTCGATCAACTTTTGAGCCAAACACGGCCAACGGCAACGCCGGTACCTTCGGACACCGACGACGCTGAGGGGTTCCTGGTCTTTTCACCAGGCGAGCCAAGTGTCCAGACCACGGTACAAGAGCCTGGGCCACAGCAGCCTCACACCATCCCGCAACGGGATCCTGTACCTCCTACAGGCCGATCTACTTCTGAAGGACGCTACCCATCGAGAGAACGGCGTCCGCCTGACAGATACCAAGCTCGCTCCTAACTTTTGTATAATACTGCCGTTGGCGCTGCTACGTAATTAAAGGGGGAGGAGTGTTGTGTAGTTACCGCCAAGCGCGCGCTACTGGGACTATAGTGGCGGCGCTTTAGTTCCTTCGCTCTTCTTCTTTATCGTCGTGCCAGTTTGATAGCACGAGAGGTTCGTTCTAGTTCCACGCTCCATGGAATAAACCTCGGGCCATGGTCCTCCGGTCTACTGTGTCTGTTGCCCCGTCAAGACACGACAGTACCCTGCAAGCCTATCACGAAAAAATAATAATAAAGCTTTGGGCTATAGAAAACTGTCTGTCTATATTCTGTTACGGCATTGAGTAGCAGTGCGTCCCCTTTTAGAGGGGCCGCTGAAACAGCTGACGGCGGCGTATAGAAGCGGTCGCCGTGCTGACGACCCGCTGCGTTTGTTGTAGTGGTTGCAGGTGTGTGTACGCGCGGCGCAGAGCGGTCGCTCCGGTTGCAACGGACGCAGTCGTAGGTACGCGCTCGTTGCACATATCTGAACCAGCCTTTCCCACGCAGCATCTAAAGTCGTGCGAACATTCCCTGGGTGTTCTGAATGTTGAAGGAACGTTAAAACACCATTCGGAACGTTCTAGGAACGTTCGTATGCGAACATTCCTTGCAAGGTAAGCTGCTCAACATTCTAGGAACGTTCGTTGGCGAACATTCGTATGCACAATGTTCTCGGAACGTTCCCCTTCGAACATTCGTATGTGCAACATTCTTGGAACGTTCGCTTGCGAACATTCCTAGAATTTTCGCAGGTGAAGCCAACTTTACGGAGCTTTGACGCAACCTGTGGTTCGAAACACCATCCACTATATGCCACTTTGTGCCAAAAATATGCAAATTAAGCGGAGTTTCTGGAAACTTAGCATAAGGGATCAGTTTTATCTTACACGAGTCTACCGAGGAATGTGATATAAGGTGTAGGAGAAAAGCAATGGTTTTCAAAACTTGATAATGAACTTGGCACTCACTGCGTATGTAGAGAGGCAGTTTTGAATAGACCCGATTTTTAGCATCACGGGTTCACTACTTTGAAAAAGGTATGTCCTGCTTGAGTGTGGGATGCCGTAGGTATCTGTTCTTATGCTCTGAGTGAGTAGTCGGTTATCTATGCAGTACGTTTTGATAAGTAGGAGTAAACTGTCGATATGTTACATGCTCAGGCTGGTGCGCTGGGAAAGTGGCTAGCTTGTGCTAAGCCTGCAGAAAATATATTTAGATTAAAAAATATCGACTGCCCTGTGAGGAGCTTTATTACATCTATGTAGTACGGCTTATTGGGGCTGTAGCCTAAGCAAGCCATAATTGTGGAATCTTTGTCAATATTCCTCAGAGAATGTTGCAAACGTTCTTTGGATGTACCGAGAACGTTCCTAGAACCTTGTTAGAATGTTGATTGAATGTTTTGTCATTCTCAGATTGTTCTAAGAATATCCCCTAGAAAACATTCCTCGAATGTAGCGATAAGTGCCTGCGCGACATTCTGACAACGTTGATAGAATGTTCTTACGTAAATTTGCAACATTCCAAGAATGTTGCAGAAACTCTTTGGTTGTTCTGAGAACGTTCTTAGAACCTTGTTAGGATGTTTCAATGTTGATTGAATGTCCTGGTAATGTTCAATGTGGTTCTCAGAACGTTCTGAGAATATCCCTTTGAAAACATTCCCCGAATGTAGCGATAAGTGCCTGCGCCACATTCTGACAACGTTGATAGAATGTTCTTACGTAAATCTGCAACATTCCAAGAATGTTGCCTATGTTCTTTTGAACATTCCCGGAATGTTTTCAGAACGTTCTCGTGCTACGTGGGTTCCCCCGTCCCCCGAGGCGAAAGTCAACGTGGCGACATCGCTTGACATCACGTACCAGAGGTACCGCTGCGATGTCAAACGTTGGTTTGGTTACGACTTGCCCCAACCTCAAATCGAAGAACGCCCGAAAAGGTCTGCGTTTCGTCGTCCTCGGAACCCGAACATGACTCCGAAGCGCTGCTATCGTCCACATCGCACGTCGGAGAGGCGTCATAGGAAATCATCCCCAGGTCGGCTGTCCGCCGAAGAATTTCAACCTCTAACGGCGTCAGGTCCTCGAGCGTAGAGAACTCCGCCATGATCGAAGCTCGAATGACAAAGAGGTTCGGGCCGTTCCGGCCGATGCGGCTACCTCGGGATCACTGAGCGAGGGAACGTCGTCCAAAGCCATTGGCCCGAGATCCTTTTGATAAGCGTGCGAGGACCAATGAGAGTGGTTTCGTTTTCGGATGGATCCGAGGTTTGGCGGCCTTCAATTACAGTTTTATTAAAGAAATAATTACCGTATAACTATACTTTTTGGTTTTTAGGGATACTTAGGGCGTCTAAATTCATCTGTCATCATCAAAACACGAACTCAAAAACCACTTAATTTAAAATACATATCCCTCGAGCTAATCCTGGTACTATGCCAAATACTCCTAAATGGATCCTTTTTGAGAAAGCCGGTCTCAAAGTGGGGATGGTTCGGCTGCTTTTACGCATTCCTTCATCTTGAAATGTGCACCCGCGCCTCATCATGAACTTCTTTTTAGGTTGACCGAGAGCTCAACTGGTTACGAAATACAAAATTTAGGACCCTCTACTATAAGCTGCGGATATTGCAAATCCTCTAAAAATAAATGAGACATTTATGAGCAAACTAATCTTGAAATGGACATGACTCGACTATTTCAAGGCATCTGTTTATCATTTCACATTCGGGCACGCGCGATCCAGGAACTTTTTTCGAGATCCACAGAGTTTTTAACTGGTTAGGAAATGCAAACTTTAGGGCCCTCGGCTACAAACTTTGAGAAAACTTGTCTTGAAGTGGTTATAATTGAACTGTTTGTAGGCATTCGTTCATCTCTTCAAATTTGGGCACACGCGCCTTGTCCGGGGACGTTCTGAAATCGACCGAGTTATCAACTGGCGACAAAATATAACATTTAAGGCCGCCGACTACAAGCCGGTGCTGTTTTAAAATCTTGGGCTTCCGCGCTTTCTGAGGAATGTGATATCAAATCGGATATTTCAATACGCCCTTCTCCGGAATATGTATATGTTTTTTGCTGTTTGTGTGCAGGGCGATTGGAATAATTAATTTTATGTAAACATTTAGTGCGTGAATAAATATATTACGTTCGACATGTGAATGTTAAGTTGATAAGAACAATCATCCTCATAAATTATGTACTCGCCGCAGTGCTCCCTCTCCTTATAATAAAAATCACTTCGTTGTAATCACATAACATTAATATTTAGCAAAAATATTTTCAAACTTTTTTTAAAAATAATTTTATATTATGGTAATATAAAACAGCTGTTTTGTCTGCTAGTCTAAAATTAACAGTAGCAAAATGATGGAAATGATCGTAAACGTCTGAAGGAGAACGATTTTACCTTATTCGGCAAATTGGTCTCAGGAACCCAAGAAAATAATTTTGAGAAAAACCTACAGGTACCTAGCACATTGTCGATTCCTCTGGTTTACTGCAGTCGTATGGAAAATCTTTTACTTTGTTGTATACTTAAATTGTGATTGTTTCAACTTCGCTGTTTTTAAAAAGTTGCATGAGGTGCCTCCGAAATACCTATAGTTTTCTGCAGATGTAATACAGATCTTAGACACTACATAATTTGGCATCATATTGGGGATGAATTTTATTTATTTTATAAATAACAACGAGTTTTTAATACCCAAGCATAAACTGTACACTTTGATTAACTGGAGCATTACCCGTAGTGGCAGTACATCGACATTTTTAGTCGACTGAGGAACCTGCAGTTCTACATGTCACCATCTGGAAATTTTGGCACAATATGAATAGCGGTATATGATAGAATGGAGTAGTATCATGGCACAATGGTACGAAGCCTAACGTTTCGGTGTTATCATGATCATATATTCAATACATGGACTTCTATGGGAGCGCTGCAGTAACCCACTAAGAGATGGCGCAAGCATACGATGACACAAATTTCTGGGGATGTTTCTAAGAAAGTAACTAAATACGTCACTCGTTACCGTAAAAAAGTAAATAGGTAGAAGTAACTCGTTACTAGTAACGCGTTACGTACATGTCTAGAGTGATATTTAATATATCTAATTTTTTAATCATGATTTTCTTTTACTTTGTGCAGGACAGACAAGTGAAAACTCCTTCTTCAAACACATTACGTTTTTCAGATCAAATATCGTATTCTGAGTTTCATGTTCTCCGAGGGAGTGAACGCGCAAATTTTTTTAGGGCGTATAAGCAGGGTGGAGAATTAAAATCAAGATGTTTTAAATTGGGATTTAGATCAGACCAGTTTTACTATCATGAATTAAATCAAACCTATCCGGCAAAAATAATCCCGGAAATATTTTTATTTGTGACATTTATCTAATCATTTGTTGCTATCTTGCTGTGTGCTTTTTTATATTTAAATTAAATAATCATAAAGGAAGAAATATTAATATCAGGCTGAACACGAGCAAAAACCAGTGCTCTTCTGAGCTATCAAAGGAGTTTTCTTCCAGACTTCCACTCCGTTCATCAGTTACGTAAAGAATATCAAAACGCGAAGGAAACGGGAACTAGGAAAATAACGTCTTCTATGGAAAGTCATTCAGAACGAGAAAGTCTTTGTTCCAATGTGAAGGGTCTACCTCATAATTATGTTGTTAATTAAACTACTTCCTTCAGCAAACTTATCAGTGATCGGACGGATTGATAAAACAATTTGCTTTGTCTACAAATACATTTGGTGATAGTATCACTATTTTTGAACTACTGGGAACTACTCGTGCACTGGCGCATTTGACGCTACTTGCAAGACCAACTGCTAAACACACTTCGAGGTGCTTTAGAAAAAGGTAGCAGAGGCGTCTGTACCACCTTCTAAAGCGAGTTACGGTTCGCTGGCAGAGGCACCAGCTGCACGGAAGTGGGGGAGACTGAAGTGCGAAGATTGAGAGAGAGGAGGCCTCCTTCAGTTGCTCGAAGCGGCTCAGGGAAAGCCAATTCTAACATTCTGCAGGGGCGCGCGGGCAATCTAATTGCGGAAGAAACAGGCTGCATGACAAGAGTGTATGCAGCCGACTTTTGTTCGAAGCGAGAGGGGCGACCTTTCGAACATTGGACTCAGAATTTATGCGTGTCGCGGCGTGCGGAGAGGGGTCCGAGACACTGGAGCACTTGGGGCTCTCACATAAGTGCCTCGGAAACAACCCTAGTGAGAGAACGCACTGGGGTTCACTCTGACGCCAGGTGCCGACAATGCCGACACGAGTGAAGCAGACAGAGCCTACAGGGCCACAAGCGAACACTGCGGTGAGGACCGAAGTTTCCGGGGTCACTGTGCCCAGAGGAGCGACGGCGCGAGGCATGCATTGGCGACACAAAAGAAGAGATATATCTCAACTGCTTTGCTGCTGCTTTTTTTTCGTTTTTCAGTTTTCACCTGTTATTTTTTGTTAAGGCACAAAATTTCTTCGAGCTTCCGCCCTGCTGCAAAGGGAAAAGCCACAGAATCCACATCATCATCATCAGGAGCAGTATCAGGTTCATTGCGCAACTAGTCATACGGAAAGGTGCTTCTTTTCTCGTCTATTTCTAATTAAAGTAATCAACATCCCGTATAATTTTTTTTTTCAAGTCGTTGTTTGTTCTCACGCGACAGAATGAATCGTCAGGAAGTGTTTGTCAGCAAACGCCGGCCGTCAGCCGTCACGGACGACCGTGCATGACCACTTCACGCCGCGAGGCATCATGCATCTTGTTTGGAGCGACGCACATGCAACGCGTCTGTCATTTCAGACTCCCGGATAAATCAACGCTACGCGATGACATTCCCTTTTACGTGGCCCGGATGTTTAGTGACAGGAACGAGACGCGTGTGGTTGCGGGACATCGAGTCGAAACCGACACAGGAAGCACGTGTGTTCTGGGCGACGTTCCGCCTCGTCCATATCTTGTTTTGCGTCGCGAGCGGAACACAACGTGTGTTTGCCCGTGCTAAAGCGCAAATTTCGGATCCTGCAGGTTCAATCCTCACCTCTGCCCGTTTCGGTCTGGATGAGCATCACTGACGTGCACGGTCGTGTATCACTTGTTCATAAATAGTGCCCTGTTCATAAATAGTGCGGCTATTACTCGAGTAAATACGGTATGTGTGTTCAGAGGAGCAGTATCACATCGGCCACACCAGTATCTTGCTAGAAAAGACACGAAAGGGGAATTTTAAAACGAATTATACGATTAGCAAAGAGCACCTGGTGGATGTCGCTAACGCCTGGTTTGTAATGCCCGTCTATGGACGTTGACAGGTAGTGACGATAACCGTCTCGCCTCCGGCCGCCACGAAGAACAGGGGAAGGTAACCCCCCTCTCGCCGAGAATCTCTTTGTGTATGTCCCAGAAGTCGCTATTGTCTCTCTAGCAAGATTATAGAAGATTAACCCGTCACTCAAAATTCGTAGCAAAAGCAGCCGCTTCGGTGGCCGGAACGACTAGGCCATCCTCTCGACGTCAGCCTCGCCGCAGCTTTGATCGTCCCGAGACGACCTACGTCACGATTGCGTCGGATGTCACGTGCTCTAAGCTGGGCCTTCTCCGAGCGCTTGCCCGAGTGGGCCGTTTATGACGAAACATACATGTCCACCAGGCTCAAAATACAAACGTGCGATTGTCATTTACGGATATTGTGGATCGATTCATATTCAACCTATTTTTGAACACGACGGGTATATTTCAAATTTCGTTGAAGTATCCCTTTGACCAAATTACTCGTTGACAGTGGCGTCACAAGGGGAGGGGAGGGGGGGGGGCGGACCGCCCCGAGGTACGCTTGCTCAGGGGGCGTCACGGCGGGCCACGAGCGGCGGGGGGGGGAGTCGCAACGGGCCAGGTGAGAGCGGGGGAAGGAGGGAGTCGCGGCGGCCCAAGCGAGAGTGGGGGGGGGGGGGGATATCGCGGTGGGCTACCGCCCCGGGTGCCGCTGACCCTCGTGACGCCACTGCTCGTTGATAAAGATTCTTTTACAAAACGACTTCCACTAGAAGGTTGCCTCTCTCTCTTGTAGAGCGCAGCTCTTAGGCGCTCGTTTCGGCAGGCGGCGTCGCCGTCGGCGTCGGCGTAACCGCCCGAGGTCACGTGGTCCCCCAGGTCACGTGACCCCCAGAGGTCACGTGATGATGATGACGTCATCAGTGACGCCACTGATGACGTCATCGATGACGTCAGCAGGTGACGCAGACGTCACGCATCTCCCCTGCCGAGGCAACACCACCTAGAGCTGCGGCCGTACAGCGCTCCTCCGGTGACGTCACACGAGTCGGCTGGCGAGCGCCGCGGAAAAGCGCTGCACTGAAGGCGTCGCGCATAGATTTACCGACGTAGAATGGCATTTTTTATTGACCCAAACGTTTGTTAATTGGTAAAAAGGATTTATAAATATCTGTATGACTGGGAAACGTATTTTGTTACACGGGCAGCATAATTAGGACGTACAATTATTGTTATGATATGAAAGAACAAGGTTAACGACGTTTTGAGAGAGATGGGTTTTCGTTTTAGGCATCCAAATCTTGGGTGCTTTAATTATCTCTAGGAGTTTGAAGACACAAACAAACAAAAAATAAATGCCCTGAAACGTTATTGTAAGTGATGGGACCCGCCAAAATGCATAACAGCAGCAATCACGTTGGTGATGACATGTGCGGTTACTGAATTCGTATGTGAAGCTAATGAAAAGAAGATTATTTTAAAAAAATGTGGACTTTTGGAGCACGAAAAAATGTAATGTGTTGAAATGTATTTTTTACCAGAAGTAAACATATGATAATAAAAACAAAACTGCAGGCGAACTGGGGAATGTTTTTCATAAAGCAATTACTCCGAAACTGAGACACGAAGACGAAAAATTAAACGCAGAAAAGACACAAAAAAGAGGCAAAGACGCCGCCTAGATCAAAGCGCACAAGTTTTGATTTAACCGAGTGCAGGCAAACTTAGCAAACTTAAAGCATAATTTTAAGTAAGGGACACATGCAGCTGTGAGAGCTTCATGCCCACATCTACCCGCGATCATTCACACTACGAATAGATGCTGTGAATATAAGTTCTCTTACCTTTGAAAGCTTCAAATTGTATATTCTCGTGTATCCATACTTTCTTCTTGTATCCATCTTGACACAATTCAAACACAAGCAACTTAGATGCCGCTCTGTAGCTTTCGCGACACTAAGACACAGCACATGTACGGCAATGTAAAAAATAATAATGCTATGACAACTGTTGCACTGAATATAAAATAATTATTTATATTTTAGGGTTTCACATTTTCTTTTCTTTGACTTGCGATTAGCCTCATAAGCTTTTCGTTCACCTTTCCACAATAGTTTTTCAGCACAATGTTCGTGCTGCACCAGAACAAGTTCTTCAGCACGAGCTCACTTGTGTGTCCTTCTTCACATGCGTCGAAGTCAGAAGTCTCGTTGGTAGACAGCAGTTCCATTGTAAGCTCGCTGACGAACTGACGCTGGATCGGAACCTTCAGAAACTCTGCCTGCTTGGAGAGTTCTTGAGCAACAACGTAATTGTGTGTCATGGCATTAACGGCGAACATAGTTGGATAAAGGAGCCCCCTCGATCCAATTGCTTGACAAGAGAGTAGTTCTCCTGCGCAAGTGAAACTGTTGCCGTCTTATCTTCTTCGGTAAGCGCCGCCCTGTATTTTTGACATTTCGGCTTTTTCAAAGCGGCATAAACTGTGTACCCTGGTCCCTGCCACGGAGAGTAGGACTGGGAGGGTCTAATTTATCGCTTGTGACACTGCCTCTCCTGCAACTATACTATGTTGCAGCTGGGCCGTGGCGTGTCTACTTGTTTTTCAAGCTCCTCCCATCGCTCGTCTTCACACGGGATTGTCGGCAACGTACTCTGCAGTCGCAACTTATTTTCACCTTCATAAAGCTGCCTTATATATACGTGATATTGCGAGCCAGCAAGCTGCCTGTACTTCCCGAAACGGTCTTCCAAGCTATCAGTCTGAATCTTTCCCAGCAGGACATAGTTCAGCCCGAGTTCAGTGAAGCAGTATTCGGTGATCTGTACAAGTGCACGGGTTGTTTGACGGAGTGCTCCGTGAGTCTCCTTGGTTAGTGTGCCACTGGTAAGGTTCTCGCTCTCCCATACGTCAAGCCAGGCGTCCAGCCAGTCAAAAAGACTGTACAAAAAATGCACATTGGGATCGTCCTCTGCAGAAGTCACTGGTTCTTGAAAGTCGTCTCTGAGTCGCGTTCCTTTGTTCGGCGTCCATGGTAAAATTTCCTTCAGATTCCGATTTCTCGACGATTTCATTGATTCCTTTAATAATACGCGCCACAGATGTAGGAACAAGAAGGGGACATAGAGCGAAGGCTACAGGCTCCTGACCGTGGTTTTGAAAACGGGAGCTTGCGCTACAAATATACGTTTCTAAAATTAAAAGCGAGAGCTAGCTTGTGCTTGTCGCCTTCGCTGCCCGTCAGCGTAAAATTCAACGAAATAAACTTAATAATTAAAAAAAGGGGAAAAGACATCAGAGTTCTCACCCTGGTATGCGTCGATAGAACCAGGTTTTTCCGAGGAATCGCCCGCACTTATACTTTTCGCAGTTCTTCATCCTCCGGGAACTTAAACACAGACACTTTCTTCGACGACGTTTCATAGTTCCCATGGCACCCAGGGACACAGCATTTATGAGACATGGCTAGCCCGAAAGCCGCCCGTAACTTGACAACCACCACGCGTAAACCGCCACGCACACCAAACACAAAAGACAAAAGAGACGGTTAGAGCAGTTCGCGTACTCCCGCCGCGACACTTGTGCAAGCCGCCGTGCGCAAAGGAGGCAAAAATTGTCCATTGCGCAACTGCCCCGGGAGACCCTGGGCTCGGAGAAAGCTAAAAACAAAAACAAAAAAAGGCCGGAGCATGCGCCGCTTGGCGTCTTTGGGAAAACAGATTTAAGAAAAAAAAAAGAGAGGATGTGTTGCGGAGAAGCCTTCCTCTCAGGTCGGCCCACTCGTCGAGAATCTGTGACGTCACAACTCCGAGCGCTGCGGCTGTGTTGCTCGGGTCACGTGCCCCCCCCCCCCCCATTGCCCCTCCCTCCTCCTCCTCAAGAGCTGCGCTCTAATTCGGCGTTACAGGGAGTTGTAAACGGCTTTCACTTTTTTCTAATGTTCCTTGCGTTAATAGTCCTTTTTAATTTTGTTTGTTTCAAATTCAAGTTAGGCTTTCTAAACAGTGTGCCTCTTCAGAATGCAACATTTCATTTTTGCTTTGAACGATGTAACGACTCATAGTCATCCACACTTATCGTCGAAGTTGTTACGGTTAGGTTGCACACATTTTCAGAACATTCGGTTGTCGCTTAGAATAACGTGCGATTTAATTTTATCTTTGCATCCAACATGACTCGGAATTATGATTATAATACAATTAATACAAAGGTGCAAGCGAGTTGGACAAGAATGAAATAATAATCCGTGGAGAAGGGGAACAGGGGACAAAGGACAGACACAAATCTCCAAACACAGCTAGGTGACTGGTGCGCGACCGAAAAATCTGCCTGGTCCTGGTATCGAACCAGGGACCTCTCCATTTCCAGTGGAGCGCTCTACCAACTGAGCTACCAGAAATCTTTTTTTTTTTATTACCAGGTTTGCATAAAACAATACAGAATAGATGCGAAGAACTGTATGTTGGGAACGGTAATAGACACGCGTTACACAACACACATCTAAAGAGTTAAGTGAAATCTAGTCTGTCTTGCTAGAGTTAGTGAAGTTAAAAGGGTTTTAAAGTTGCCAGCTCATCCAGAACAGGCAACCACTCAAGGTCACTATTAATCTTTTTGTAGCATTCCCGGAGGCGTTTAACGCTGTCAATGAAATACTCGCGGACAGTACGGGCGTTTACGTCTGCATGACGTACCGCCATTCGACTTTTCCATATACTGTGGAGCCCCAGGAGCAGGATTGTGTCATATGGTACCGGTTCACTGTCTGCCGTTAGAAAACGAATCCCATACGGTGTTAACGGTAGTTCTTTTTTGATTGTGCGCTGGAGCACGTCCCAATATAGCAAAGCATCCCAACAATCTAAAAAGACGTGTTCGATACTTTCTGGCTGCTTGCATAATTGGCAATTTACTGTCCAGTACAAATTTATTCCTTTAGCTTCTAAAAAGTTTTTACGGGCAGTGTTTCACTATGTAATTTAAAAAGAAAGTTTTAACCCCAGGGGGAACCAACGCTTTTTTAACACGTTTTAGCACGTCCTGCCCGGGGGCTCCAGCGTATATGGACCTATATCGTGGCAAGGGCATTAACACATCCACCAAATCTCGCGTCAATCTTTTGCGCGATACAACAGACAAATAATCCCGAGAAAACCGTACAAAAAGGAAACGACACGCTGATACAACTTCTCTCAAAAAACGCGATAATGTTCCGTAGCGAACACGGCACGACGAAACCACATAACTGGGCAACACATCAAAGAGCTTTGTTTGTATTACCGTGCGCAGAAATGGGTCAGATTGATCGCGCACAAACATAAATCGTGTAACGAGTTGACGGATGAAGAGGTGACACAGACCAACACCACCATCTCGGGGTCGAAGGAAAAGATTGGCTCTACTAGTCCGCTCCCACTGAGACGCCCAAATGAATACTGCAAACACCCGGTGAAATCGCTGAATATTGACTCTAGAACAATGTAGTACTTGAAGAACGTACCATAGTTTCGACATAAAGAACAAGTTACAAACTGTCGCACGTGCGAAGATCGACAATTCTTTCGTTACCCACTTTTCCGCGGTTGCCTTCAGTTGATTAGTTTCCTCCCGCCAGTAGTCGTTATTTTCGCGATAATGTTTTAACGGGACACCCAGGTACTTTTGGGGTTCCCGAGCCCATTGGATATTTTCAAAAAAGTTTGGCGCAGAAGCCCACTCTCCGTGCCATAGCCCGTAACACTTCGACCAGTTGACCGCACACGCTGTGACGTCACAAAACCGCTTAGTCGCTTCCACAGCCCTTGTGACGCTTCTAGAGTCTGAACAAAAAACAGCTATATCGTCTGCATATGCTAAAATTTTTACCTCGCACTCGTTTAAAGTGAAACCCCTAATGTCCTTACATTGAATGATGTAGCGGCAGAAAGGTTCCAAAAAAATCGCGAAAAGTAACGGGGATAAAGGACACCCCTGCCGTACTGAAGAAAGAACGTTTATCCGCTTAGTGACTTCTCTGTTAATTATCAACTTTGTTGAACAGTTTAAATAAGCCATTTTTACTCCTTCGAGAATGAAAGACCCGATTCCCACGTGCTCTAAAATTTGAAAAAGTACGTCATGACATACACGATCGAAGGCTTTTTCCAAATCGATTTGGAGCAGTGCGATTGTCCGATACTCAGCATCACAACACTCCAGCACGCTCCTAGCTGTGTGTATATTCGTACAAATACTCCGGCCTTTAATTCCGCAGGTTTGATGAGGCCCTACAATTTTCCAAATTACACTCTGCATCCTCCTCGCTAACACCTTCATGAGAACTTTATAATCCACATTAGCTAGGGTGATCGGTCTATAGTTGCTAGTGAAACGTAGCTTGGAGGCGTCGTTACCTTTCGGTATCAAGACTGTATGCGTACACAAAAAGGAGCCTGGTAACCTATGATTCCGATAAGACTCATTAAAAACCCGATGCAACAACGGCGCGATTTCTGGTTTGAATTTCTTATAAAAGACAGCGCTCAATCCATCCGGGCCCGGCGATTTGCCGGCGCTTAGTTCATCTATCGCTTTCTCGATCTCTGTTACGCTGACTGGTTCTTCCAAAATTTGCTCGTCATCATGGTCTAACCGTGGAAGACTTGGCAGGAATTCTTTATCAAGACCCGTCTGTTTTGGTATTTTTTTGTCGAACAATGTTTCATAGTACTCTACGAATGCACGCTGGATAAGGGCCGGATCGCTAGTCATTGTGCCTTTGTACTCTATTTCCGCTATCTGGTTTCCGCTAACATACTTCTTTTCAAAGACAAGTGCCCGTTTAGTGGGCGCTTCCCCCAAAAGCAACCTCTCTGCTCGGGCACGAACAATCGCCCCCTTATACCGCTCTTCGTCAATTTGTTCAAGTTGCGCTTTTATGCTGCTTATATCATCTTTGAAGATTCCGGGTGTCCTTCCTTCCTCCACGTGCAGCCTCTGTAAATCCGCGCGAAGACCGTTTTCTACCTTTCGCTCTTCACGCTTAATTTGACATGCCCTCTCTATCGCATCAAGCTTCACCTGTTGTTTAAATAATTCCCACTCCCTGCAGACTTCATTATCAGTTACACTGCTTGTTTGCTCCAGCCTACTTTGAACCTTTTCAGTAAATTGCTTATCGTCCAGGAGCTTAGCGTTTAGCTTCCATAACTCCCAGGAGAAGCTAGAGCGGTTCTTGCAATGACCCACTGTGAAAGTCACTAGGCAGTGGTCACTGAAAGACACGTAACTGACTGCATAACTACCACATTCGGGCACAATGTCGACCGACACATACGCTCTGTCCAGCCTCGCATGACTGCTACCTTGATGGTGCGTGTAGATCACACGATTACCGGTTGACGTACATTGCGCTACGTCTTCAAGTTCGAATTCTTTAACCAAATTATTTAGCTGCTCCCCGGATTTATCTCTGTTGTGTGGTCGGTTTGATCGGTCTTCAGGTGAACAGATGCAATTAAAATCTCCTAATAGTACCGTGATTCTATCACTCTGGAGGTAAATAGAAATATTTTCAAAGAAAGTGCATCGCTCGCTTTCCACAGTGGGGGCGTAGATGCATATAACCCTCCACTTTAAATTGGAGAAAGAAAAGTCACAAATAACAAAACGACCCGACGCGCATGCAATAACATTTTCCTCCACGATTCCTGATGCTTTCTTCAAAAACAGGCAACAGCCGCCTGACCTACCGACAGAGTGGCTCACACATACATTGTACCTCGACATAAACGGTCGCACCATGAGGTCGGTCTGACTCGTACTCTCCACTTTTGTTTCCTGGACAGCAAGCACGTCCAGGTCGCTCTCCGTGAGGAGGCGACTAAGTTGACACTGCCGGCGACGTGCCGCTAAGCCCCTAACGTTCAGAGTTCCGATACGGAGCCCGGACGTGAGCCCTACCAGTTGTTTTGTTTTTAGTGTCGACAGACCAACCTCCTGGTGCTTACCTGTCGCTTGGCACCTGCAGAGCTCGGCTCATGGCGCAGCGGGTCTCTGCGACAGTTCCCCATCGCGGGTCAGCGACGAGGACCGCAGCTTGGTGGCGTAACGACCTTTCTTCCCGATTTGTTTCCACTGGCCTTGTGGGCGATGTAGCTCCTGTGCTTCGTTGTCCTTGGTCTCGTCATCCAGTCGCCGCTTCACATTCGTAAGGTGGTCCAGTTCCATTAGTGGCTCGTTCACGTCACCCTTGTCCACGGCGTCGGTATCTCCCGCCGTCGTCGCCTGCGTCTCCTTTCCAGGTCCCTCATCGTCGGGCGTCGAGGCCTTGGCCGTTACCTCTGCTGCGTTGGTACCGTTAGTTGCATCACCTGCCGTAGCTTGCTCCTTTGTCTCCGGTAGGCTCGAAGGCAGCGTCGCCGCCTCTTCCGTTTCTGTTTCGTCCATGATGATTTCGTCCTCATCATTGGTGGCTCGATTAACTACTGCGCTAGCATACGAGCGCACGCACTCCTGGGACACGTGGCCGAAGCCTCGGCACTCGACGCACCGGGGCACACGGCAGTCACGTCGTATGTGTCCTGCCCTGCTGCACCGCAGACAAACCGGCGCTCGTCCGGGGACGACAACAAGGATCGTGCCCCCGTTAAGCTTCAGCTGGTGAGGCAACTTGTCCGGCGTCACTCCCTCCTTCAGCGTGACTTTGGCAATCCTTGTGGTGGACTCGATATCCTCGAAGCCATCCACACGCCAGTTTTCCTTGCTCACCTCGTTGACAGTCCCGTACTCTTCCAAGGCTCTTCGGAGAGCGTCGTTGGGGACGTCGAAAGGTACCCAATGCAGCTTGACCCGCACTTCCTGCCTGTTAGGGTCCACGGGGATGCACAGTTTACCTTTGACGGTAAGCCAGCCCAGTTTGAGAAGCCGCTCTTTCGCCGCCGCACTCTTCAGGCTGCACAGCCACACGTGTCCCATCTGGCATACGCCGAGCCCTGCAACTTCTTTGAGCATGTCGACCTTTTCCAACGGTTCCTTGAAGTCTCCGATTCGGAGCGGCCTGGCATTTACGTCGCAGTGAAGATAAACCTGGTTCTTCGTTTTATCGCCCGCCGGCAACGTCGGCAGCAGAATCCGGTAATCAGCGGGGATACAAAAAGCCCTGTCACCACGGCCGGCAACGACCGTTATCGTCGCTCGATCGGAGCTCGCCATCCGTGCGTCCGCACTGCTCGGCAGCCGAAACACCCTCCTTACCAGGATTTAGAACTATAGACGTCAGTAGAGCAGACGGGTTTTATATATCAGCTGCCACCAGGCAAGTTTTTTAGGTCGCGCGCCAGTCACCTAGCTGTGTTTGGAGATTTGTGTTGGTCCTTTGTCCCTTTTTTTCCCTTCTGCAGGAATTATTATTTCATTCTTGTCCAGCTGGCTTTCACCTTTGTATTAATTGTATTCTAATCATAAGCTTAAAAATGCAGGCCGTTAACCCTTGTTGGTGTCAGACTGGTGACAGCTGATAAAACACGTTTGCTCTACTGACGTCTAACTCCTCTCAGTTGGCAGAGCGCTCCACTGGAAATGGAAAGGTCCTTGGTTCGATACCAGGACCAGGTGGATTTTTTCGGTCGCGTACAAGTCACCTAGCTGTGTTTGGAGATTTGTGTTTGTCTTTTGTCCCCTTTTTCCCTTCTGCAAAAAATATTATTTCATTCTTGTCCAGCTGGCTTTCACCTTTGTATTAATTGTATTCTAATCATAAGCTTAAAAATGCAGGCCGTTAACCCTTGTTGGTGTCAGACTGGTGACAGCTGATAAAACACGTTTGCTCTACTGACGTCTAACTCCTCTCAGTTGGCAGAGCGCTCCACTGGAAATGGAAAGGTCCTTGGTTCGATACCAGGACCAGGTGGATTTTTCGGTCGCGTACAAGTCACCTAGCTGTGTTTGGAGATTTGTGTTTGTCTTTTGTCCCCTTTGTTCTCTTTCTCCAGGGACTCTTATTTAATGACTCGAAAGTTTCGCTGATATTTTTGTCACTGTTGGCGTTCTGTACGGGCGGGTTGAATACCGATTTGTCCTCTTCTTACGATGTTCTTAACTTACGAACTTCTTAGCTAAGTTGTCGTAGCCTAAGAAGCTCTTCGTGAATCTGACCTCTGACGACTGCTTCTTGAGCGCGAAAAATGCTGAATTATCAGCGACAGAAAGTCCCTCTTGTGCTTGTGGGCAAGGAGAGTAGGTCACAGACGGCGTCAAACTTTATATTAAAAAGAAAAAAAGAAAACAAAGCTGAATGATAACCAGTGACCCTGATGAGCACATACGAAAGGTTTCGTTCTCCTTAATGTTGTATTCCTCAGTCTCAGGTTTTTTGTCATCATGAAATCAAGGTGCTTGACAAAGCCACGATGGCAAGCAACGTAGGGTATGTTGTTGCTTTGCTTTCCGCGCGTAAACTGAAGTTCCGTCGCGTGCCGAGAGGGGACTCTGGCTGTCCACTTCGCTCGCTTCTTGTTTCTCCAAACGTGCAACGCGGGGAAGCGGCGAAGCTCCAGAAAGTAAGCTTTGCCACTTCGCTGGTGGCTACATCTCACGATGTGCTGGCGATCATAGGCGTAGACTACGGGGGGGGGGGGGGGGGGGCATCGGGGCTCGTGCTTCCCTCCCCCCCAGGCTTGGGCTATGATCCTCGCCGAGACGCTGTTTACGCGCCATGTAACGAGCTTCTAGTAGTGGCATGTAAACAAAATAACGCCCACGTTGCCTTTATTGACCAAATACATGGGGAATGGAATCCCAGTGTGCTTTCGTTAGCTTCAATCTCCAGTTCTGGCGAAAAGGTAACGCGCAGCACCCCCCCCCCCCCGGGAAAATGGAAAGTCTACGCCGCTGCTGGCTATTATCATTACCGTCTTGCGGGTCGAAACATATATATAAGCCGCATGGAACGGCAACCGTAAATTAGTCACGTCATGAGACATGGGTTTTCCAGATATGCGCGCTGTGCCAGCGCACTCAATGCCGATGAAAGTGTATTGCCGCGTCGTGGATTCTATTTGGGCTAACTTTGGCAGGCTCATCCGTGTTAGCTATCCTTGGTTTATCATATAGTCTTGATATCTCTGGAAAGCTCGGAACTGGTTATTTCATCGATGTTTACATATTATGCTACAAATGTAATGCGCTACACAGAGGCTTCGGAACTTTCCGGGAGAGGAGGAAGAGAGGTTGGGGGGGGGGATATTTTTCACCTTCGTGATTTTCAAAACTAAAGGCCCGTTCACACTCTTGCGACCGAGTACGACCGAGAGAGACCAGACCGGTTTTTAAGCCTCTTGAGATCTCTTAGGACCGGATGCGCTACAGCGGAGCTGGTCCTGAGAGATCGCAAAGAGGCTTAAAAAATCAGCAGAACCCATCCTTTGGGAATGATTATCTACGTTAATGCGAATAGCATCAAACGGTGCGGAGTTATGCGCGTTCGTCAGGTGGCCGGCACACTCTAGATACGCCAGCCCACTCTTAAGGCGATTCTAAATTTGTTGACACTTTCACAGCCCTGCGCACGATCTCCGCAGCCCAGCACGTGCGTTTGTGTCACTTAGGAAGGCGAGCAAAGCACGCGCCATACGCACAAACACTCAAAATGGTACCGACCAGACTTTCTGGCGTCTCAGCTAGTCTCAACCAACGGTACTCTAAACGGTTGTTTATATCTTTACCATAGGACGCGCCTTACAGCGCTGTCACAGCTACTGGTGCGCGCGCGTTCCATGCACGAGGGCTCATTCCGCTCTCGTGAGGGTGAGCACGGCCGCTACATCACCCTCTCCCGAGCGCGGGAGAGGGTGAGCTAGGGCAGTGCTAAGCCTCACGAGAGCGGAATGAGCCCTCGTGCATGGAACGCGCGCGATGGTAAAAGATATAAACAGGTGTTTAGAGTGCCTTGAATGACTGCCTTCATAGCTCTGTGGTTAGCGCGTCTGCCTGCTGATCAAAGGGTCAACGGTTCGAATCCCGCCGGCGCCGGTCTTTTTTATTTATTTATCGACCCGCGGCGTAAGAGGTTAGATAGCCAGATAGATATGATAGATAGATAGATACATAGACGAAAAGTGCGTGAAGTATCCAAAGAATGCTATTCGCATTAAAACCGGTCTGGTCTCTCTCGGTCGCAAGAGTGTGAACGGGCCTTAATGTGAAAATGTTAGCCGACAAAGTCCATGAACACACGGATGGGGAAGAATGGCGTCGACAACCAGGAATGGCCTCATTTTCCCAGTGAAAATTTCCGAAAATCGCTTATAACTTTTGAATACGATAACGGTTCTGAAACTCTGGTATCTGGTTCGGACCGTTAGCGCTATGTTTTGGGCGGAGTGATCGTTCGGCGACGCGGAATGTGCTTTTTTCGGTAAAGACAAAAACAAAAACAAAACAACGACGAGAGAGCACTAAGTTATGTTGGGGACGCGCTGTACATTCAAGGTTGATTCTTTCGAGTCGTATCTGACTATTTTAGTGTACCTTTAGTAGAGTTTAAGTAATGCGTATAGGAGAAAACAGAAGCACTGTGCGTTTGCATTGGGACTCGAGACACTTCGACAAGACTTCGCCAGCAACAAAAACTAAAAAAAAGTCGAATAAAGAAACGGCGCAAGCGGAGACTCGGTCGCGTGCATGGAAGGGATTGTAAAGCCCCTTCATGTTGTAAAAGTAGCGTAAGGTGCGTCGATGCAAGAGGCACGTGCAGCGTGCAGTCCCTGGGAAGATCATTGCGACGCAGCGCGGCACTGAGCTATAGATTTCAGACGCCATGTTCTTCCCAGCAGTGGCCTGCGGCACGTGTCTCGAGCATTTCAACAAAAATTAATGGCGCCACTTTTCCCAGGATAGAGGGGCTTCAAAGGATTGGAGTTAGTTCCCGCTACGTTTCTCATAAAATGCTACTCTGCATAGGAGGGTTTGATCGATAGATCAAAATAAAGCTGCAGCGGACATATGCAGTTTATGAAAACAACGCGACTCTACGTTTCCGGTCACTGATCCTATCCCCGTTTCTTTCACTTTTTTTTACAATAATGTTTTTTTATTTAGAAGTCTTTATTATGCAATGTAATAAAATGCAGTGAGATAAGGCAACTTGCAACTGACAAGTACAGCTATGAATGCGGGATAAAACCTTTAAGAAAGACATGATTGTGGAAAAAAATATAAAAACACTCAAAGTGATGACAAAATACGTGTAAGGCCATTAAAACAAAGTTATTAAAAGTTATTAATTTATATTCTTCCTTGTTTGGTACATTTTCCCCCTAAAATTGTAATGTAATGTGATTTTTTTTTCGAGTGAAATGACATGCGCACTATCGCCACCCAATCAACGACAATCAATCAATGTTGTTGACGGAGGGGCAATAACTCATGCCAGTAAGAACAACCGGTCATTTCGCTCACAGAGGATACTGACGGGCACCACACTTTATGTACCGCCCAAGTAATTTACTCCTTTCACTGTAGACTTTTCGGCTAAAGTAGTAGTTTTTTAGGGCAACCATTCAAGTTAAGAGAAAAACAGAAAATGTCGGCGATCGCTTATTGTTCGCACTAACAGTGTCGTGCAGTGTACTCCGTCTTTCTAAGCAGCCTTTTTTATTACCCAAACTCATTTTTTATTTTTTTCAGAAAGGCCGTTTGATTTCGGGATCCTCGGGCTGGAAATAGCGGGGACAGAATCACATTTAGTGGCTCTAATTCTGGATTGTCTGGACATGGATGGTGAGCAACTACAGTTACCTCTTTGCTCGGCGGCTTCGAGGCAAGTTGCGTCGGCCTACGAAACCCCAGGCGGCGGGTTCAGATCCCGGCCGAGGTGCCCGCAATCAGGTTTCGGCTGCACGTCAAGAGGTCCCCAGAGCGAGTCCTATAGTTAATCTCAGTGTTGTGCCCGTTACCGAAAAAAAGTAACGAAATAGCGTTACTCGTTAGTTTGGAAAATATTAACGCGTTATTGAGCTACGTTACTGTTTTACAAACGTAACGATATACCGTTACCGTTACTTTTCAAAAATAACGAACGTTACTTTTACGTTACTTTTGTGTTCGAGTACATATGTTTGGCAGAGATGTGTTCGCTTACAAACATGCCTTCGGTCTCGTGAAAGAGAAGACTTTCACGAGATCAATCAAAAGTCAATCGGCTTTTATAAACTACAGCATGCGAACGGGGACTGCTGGAACACAACCAGCCAACCAACATCCCTCTTTACGCCAGTTTTAGTAACAGTCCGGTTCATACTAATACCAGACTGATTTACTTCACTATGTGGAAAAGGACACCGGTTACCAGCACACTGGTTATAATCACTTGCTGCCGCTTACCAACAGTAGCTCTTAATTTTTTTGCGAAAAAAAGAAAGGTTTTGTGTTTGTAAGTTCTTTTTCCAGGTTTAAAACTTTTTAATTCTTTTTATTATGACCTTAGTGAAGCAAAGACTAATCAAGCGAAAGATTGTTCTGTGTACAAAAGCGGGTCAGGAACTTCAGGCAGCTAGGGGGACAGCGAGAGTAAACAATTTCACAAAGGGTGTTTCTTTTTTCTCTTTTGTAAGGAGGAGGGGAGAGGAGGGGGCTTTAACGCAGTCGTTCGTTCAACACTCTAAAAAAGCCCGTGCGTTTGCTTTCCGCGAGAACACTCAGGGAGCCGATACCCGCAACTCACAGAGGCAGCTCGGCGAATGATGATGCCGAAACATATGTTTAGAGCCGAAAAACGCAGTCTGAGTTGTGACATTAGGCAATGCAAAACGTCACGCTTGCATTGCTAATGTCGCAACTCAGACTCTTGTATGGTCTAAACATATGTTTCGGCATCGATTCGCTGTATCTCATCCGCTAAGTGCGCTGATTGGCTCTCCAGTGATATTGTACGGGGAAAGCGACACACGAGACTTTACAGTGAAAACACTAATAGTGGTGACACTATGAAAAAAAAAAGAAAAAGAAAAGGAGGACGGACGGAATTAGCTGGTAGCCGAAGGTTTGTTTCGCCTTCGAAAAGCGAGATATTGTCGCCTTTTGACAAATGTCTCTTTTGATCAAAAAGTTGCTGGTTCTGTGCAGCGATAAGCTTGTGCAGGATTTTGCGATTGATGGGTGAATAGATAGACTGATAAGTAGAAAACCCACCGTTTTAGGAAATCGAAGGTTCAGAAGTCTTAGCAGCAAGATACGGCATTGCCTGGGCATTGCGTGCTCGAGCGCAAGTAGTTGCCCCTCGAGCAGAGAAGCTAGATCCTCAATCGAGCTTAGTGACCTAAATTTAGATCCCCTAACGTCTCCAGTTTATGCACAAGATTGCTATTCTAAACATTAGATCAGGCGTCGTGACCTTTTCCCAAACACCTAATGTATTTCACCAGTTTTGGTCAAAAGTAACGAGTAACGAGTAACGTAAATTGATAGCCGATACCGTAAAAAAGTAACGAAAATACTTTACTCGTTCGTCATTCAGAATACTAACGAGTACGTTACTGCGTTAGCGAAAAATGTAACGGGTTACCAGTAACGTCGTTACTAGTAACGCGTTACCTCCAACACTGGTTAATCTTCAGTCCTCCGCTGGGGCGTGCCAGATGGCCTTTGTTGGTTTCCGGGCACTTCTGATAAGCCTCCCCTTCGTGCACGATGATGGCACATGTGATCAGTGTTGCCAGACGGAGGAAAAAAAAATGTCAGCAGATTGATCCCCAGAAAGTCAGTAGATTTGAACAAAAATCAGTAGATTCTACGAAATCTGTGTTTTGCTATGTTTTTCTACTTCCATTAAACCACACTTTGAAGAAATAGTAGAGAGTAACAAATATCATAAAAATAAACACAAATAAAAATGAAAAAAAAAAACAAGACCAGTTCAAAGTAAAATGGCACCGTGAATGTTGCTCTTTTAAATTACCATTGACTGGTGGTGCGATTTTGAAGATTATTCTTTGAAATCGAGACTGAGCCACTTTTGGAATCAACAGATGAGGGCGAAAGTGCGACATCCACCTGTCGCTATTATTGAAACGAAACCAAAACAAGACGTTCCGGCAAGTGCGCGCGTGCATGTCCAATGGAACTCCTCTGCAAGCTGCCATCTTTCCTTACCGGGCTGTGAAAGGTTTTTGACGCAACGCTGTCGGCGCGGAGCACTGTTGAGGCTACGCGTCGTCTGCTACGGGCTTATTTCTTTTCGCCTGACTCAAAGCTTGCATTAAAACATGGAGAAACTTAATTCGTTAGCTTTTAAGCCACCGAGGAATAACATTCTAATTTTCTTGCCAGAGCCTGCCAAATAAAAGTAAAGAACCGAAATTTGGATGTCGATCCCATGCATTTTACAGGACGAATGAATGAAAAGGGCAGCTTTCTCCGCTCAGCTGGGAGCATCCGAGAGTTCACGCGCATGCGCTCACGCCTCTCGCTCTGCGCCGCAGGCTGAGTTGGCTCACTCGGGAGGGGCCCTCACGGCAGCGAGATCAGAGACTGGCCACACTCTCCCCATTCATGGCTTTGGTACGGATGTCACCGTCGAACCTGCTCTGGGTGAATAGAGAGTATTCACTGGCGGCCATAGTTGTGTGCGCGACTGCTGAGCGCGTGCTGACGGCGAGCTTCCACAGTTCTTTTTCAGCGTGCATTCCACACCATCAAGATTGCCGGTCTTAGCAGCCTATGAATGTGACCTCGCTCTGAGCATGCGCTTTAAAGAGCACCCACAAATATGGCGTCCAGTGAATACTTCCTATAGAAAGATGACGGCTAGGTCACTCGAATAGGACGGGCTTCTGGCCATTTAGCCAATGCCTCGTTTTTAATTCTGGAGAATATGAGTTTCCTTTGGTGGGCGACCCTGGGAACTGAAGGGGCCAAATATTAAATTTTAATATGTTTACTAAAAAAAAAAGTCAGTAGATTTTCCTTCTTTTCAGTGAATCAGTAGACCCGGGACGAAATCAGTAGATCTACTGATAAATCAGTAGACCTGGCAACACTGCCTGTGATCGACACAGCACCAAAGCAAAACACGGGGCCAGCCAGTGGCCACTGGCTTCATACCACACGCCACACCACCACCGCCCACCGCGAAAAGGCGAGCACGCTACTACAGTGAGCTAGAATAGGAGTAGTGAAAATAGCCGTTTCCAGGTGAGGCGTTTCGTGTAGAACCTACCAGGTAGCGCTGGTGTTCGATTCTGGATACCCTGCCAGCGAAGTTGCGCCAAACGCAGCTGTTTTTGATCTTAGCGGTTCATTAGTGTGGCCTGTGTATAATTTATGGTATTTCAACGTCTATGAATTACTGCTTGGTGCTTACTTGGGCAATGTGGAGAAAAACCGCAACCTGTCTTGTACGCTGGCGCGTAGCGGTTCGCATCTGTCTTTTCTTCGTTTTCATTGCTTAGCGACAAGACTCGAACCTGTAAATCATAACGCTAAGCACTTGGCATTCACAAAACAAATTGCGAAAACGACCATCGACACCACAGAAAACCATCTGAGAACGTACGCGACGCCATCCCGTGTTACAGTAGTCATGTCCTCCGGATTTCGACAACAGTGCCACTCGCGGTAGTCTACACTTCTGGCTTCACACGGCCAATGAGCGCCGACGATTTTTCCACTACCCCTATATTCTAGTTCACTGTAATCGCTACGCCGCCGACACCGTGGCCACCGAGGAAAGACCTCATACCGCAGCGCCTCCGCGGCGGCGAGGAACTAACTATTTCTGCTCGAGGCTAGCTCCGAACACGATCTGTTCGCCTGCCCCCGTGAAGAGCGGCCAGTGGCATCACCGAAATGCCTTTCTTCCACCGTGGATGGTGTACATTCTGGGCAATATATGAGTTGCAACACTAACTATATCGGTGACAGGTCAAGAACGAAGTGAAAGTTTCCTCCCACCCCTTTCCCCTTTAGTAGAGCGAACGTTGGAGAGGAGGCGACCTCCTCTCCACCGTTCGCTCTACTAAAGTGGAAAGGGGTGGGAGGAGCTTCCACTTCGTTCTTGACCTGTCACCGACTATAGGCATTCTAGTTCTACTACGTCTGCGTTTCTCACACATTTTGTTATTTCTCCATTTGTGAAAAAAAGTAACCTATAGACCTTTGCAAAAAGAGCTCTCTAGCGCCGCCATTTTGCGACTCGAGCGACCCCTATCAGCCAAAACGTGCTGCAACCTGCCTGAGCTGTGGAAACCCGGTCAGCGCGGCTCCCCACCTGCATTGTGCATTCGGAGTTCGCGGCCTTTCCTTGAAAGTTTTTACTTTATTTGCCTGTTCAGGATGCTTGCGTGTTTTGTGTTATCTTCCACTGTGAGAGCCAGGGTATATCAGGGCCAGGCTCGTAGCCTGCTCGACCTCCGCAAAAAACGCGCGAAGAGAGCGACCGTCAAGCAGCCCGCGACGCGGGCCGTTCGACGTTCTTCGAGGATTATTTCCGTTGAGATAATCTCCGAAATGCCCTCCCGGCTATGTTCCCGGTCTTGGCGAAAAATAGCTGATAGGGTCCGGGGCAGGCACGTAGCCAGGATTTTGTTTCGGGGGCCCGCGCCCATGACAAATGTTGCATGAGGGAGAGTGGGAAGAGGATGCCCCGGCAAAATGGAAGATTTTTTTTTTTTTGGGGGGGGGGGGGGCGGGCCCCGCGCCCCCCCCCCCCCCCCCCCCGTGGCTACGTGCCTGGTCCGGGGCATGGTGACTCAATAGACACGTTCGTTCATTTGCTTTAGTACTGTGTAAAAAAGCATTCCTCTTCAAAACGTACCCTGCTGTCGACTTGCTCGGATTCCGTCCGATCGCTGTGAAGTGACTCATCGTCGACACTGGCATATTGGATGGCGCTGTGTTGAGACCTTCCTCAAATCCCGTTCGGATAACGCTGGCACTGTGGTACGTACAATGCGGGCTATATGCTGCTCGATTGATGAGACTCTGCTAAACTTCGTGTTGCGGGCAGAAATTCCCATGCAGGTTGGCTATCCTGGTGGCAGCGGTCATATATTTTAGGCAGTTAAGACCTTTGCCAGTTTGATCACGGCCGAGTGTATTGGTGCCGTTAAGAAGATCAACATACATAAGGTGAAACGATCATTCCAGTTGCATCTGTTCTGTCGCGCACGGGCTCGCCAAAAATAGCTTTCATTTGTTTGTTCTTGTTCCCAAAAATAATGCAATGCTTTCTTAAAACTCAGAGAAATTATCTTCGCCATAGAACACAAAGCAAAAAATAAAACGAGGCAAATTTTGCCGCCACCAGCGTCCGGAATTGCGCCCACGGAGGCTGCCACAGCCTACTGACGAGAAAACCCACAGCTCAGCGCAGTCGGGCAACACTGACGTACACTCTCAAAACCAGGGACGGGCGCTGGAAATCAAAGCTTCGTTCGAGACTCTCTCAGGGTGGCGCCATTTTGTGCGACCGCAGCGCCCTCTCCCCACATCCGGGAAGTTCAGCAGGTTCGGCGGGGTAAAACGAGAGAGAGCGCACGCGCCCGATTCCGCTAGGCAAACCACAAATTGGGAGATTGCCGCTCTCCATCTTTGGGCTGTACCGGCGGGCCAGCACTCAGCATCAAACTCTCGCTCGTGGCTGCCGTTGTGAAGTGGTTTGCGTTCTTAGAATATTTATAGCCATTCCAAAATCAGCCCATAGCGCTCTCTTGTCTTATTTCAGGATCAACTAGCGTATCTTTGTTCCGCTACTTCAATAGCAGTGAGCCAGCCGGCAGTAACACCTTCAACCACTGCGTCTATTGCGTAACAAAATAACGTTTTTATTTATTATTCTAGACTTCCACTCATAGTCGCTGTAGGGCCTACACCATTACGAACTTTGTATAGTAAAAAAGCTACGACAACCGGATTTACTTTTTGCCAAAGGACCGGCCATTCTGACACAATTTTCTCCATTTCTCTTTTTATTTGTCCCCAGGTAACAGCGGAATTGGACTCCGGTTAGTAGTCTTTTTTATCGAGCGTAGCATTACACGATAATTTGCATATTAAAATCAGCGCATCTGCACTTGGAAATTTCCAAAATTACGCGATTTTAAACCGAATTTGAACGCCAGCCGGGTGTTAGGTACAGCCCACTCGGCGGAGCAGACGAAGCGCGGGGTGATGGGAGGGCAATTTTTCTCTCCCCCTCTCTTCCTAGTGGAACGGTCTATACTTCGCGTTGCAGGCCAAGTCTGCGTCAATGTTAAAAAAAAAAAATACTCTTCCGGCACAAGAAAAAAGGAAAAAAAAATAGATGAAGGGCGAGGGTAGCTTCCTCGCGACAGTACAATAAAAAAAAGTATAGATTAGTGTTTTAAAAATGGCGATCCATTATGGCGCAAGCTTGTAGAATTCCAAAAACTATTTATAAAGCAAAAAATGCAGCATAAACCTTTTTTGCATCGTGGCACAAAAAAAGGGGGAAAAAAGATGGAATGTTAGTGTAGCTTCCAGCGACAGTACAATAAAAGAAAAACGTCTAAATTAGTGTTTTAAAAAACGGCGATCCATTATGGCGCAAGCTTGTAGAATTTTAAAACTATTTATAAAGTCAAAAAATGCGCATGAACCTTTTTTGCATCGTGGTCTGCCTTCCAGGTTTTCTAAATACTATATTGGCACCCTAGGAGCAAGCAGAGCCTTTATACTGGGAGAGTTCGGCGGTTTATTGATCCAGCCGCCAGTCTGGCAACACTGATCAAACAGTCTGGCAACTGTGCGCATCGCGTTCCGAGTTTCGTTGTCCGCCATGATGTGCCTTGCCGTCTCGAGCCGGCAGCCGCCTCACTAGCGTGGAGCGAGAGACGACGGTGAAAATGTTCGTTCTGCGCTCTGCGAGACGTTAAAAGAAAACGTAATGGGGTGCTGTAGTGCCGTTGGGTGGTCGAACAGCGCGAAAAAAGGGTTCAGGATGTACCGGTTCCCGGAAGGAAAAGAAAACCGCAGAAGGCACAAGATCCGGGAGGCCAAAACGAAGAGGGCTAGTAAGTGGAAGCCGACTTCGAGTTCTCGATTGTGCGAGGTAATTTTACAATTAAATTATTTTGTGCGTTAAACGCGTTTTATTTTGACTAAAACTGTGCAGCGACTTGGTGTGGCAGCGTCAGGTATGTGAGTGTCCGTTGATCACGAAGCCGTTTCCTGTCCAGCGAGACTTGATAATTGCGAGCGGCCTAGCTTGCAAATTTTGAACTGTGTATACTGCATTTCAGTGTAAGCGCGAGCGGAGCCGATCGCTACAAGCGCGTGCACGTCGCGCTGAACGACGCGTGAACTCTACGAGTGCACGCGCTCCGTCGGCGCGTTCAAAGCATGCAGCTCGCTCTCGTAGCTTCGGCCTCGCAGCTCAGCTTCGCCGTTTCGCAAGCGCTTTTGTTTCGCTAGCGATACCTTTATTTTGATATTTGTTTGAATGCGCGTAACAAATACTTACTTGTCATGCTTTTTTTTTTTTTAGGTGCACTTCATAGACAGTGAGTTCAAAAGAGGGTTTGTCGCGATCGCAAAAAGCTCAGGCACCACGCAATGACGACGCTGTTCCTTCACAGCAAACCAAACAATGTCAGAAAACCCCCAAAAGACCGGCAGGTGAAGAAGCACGGCGGAAAATCACGATCGGTCCGCCGTATTCCGTACCAACGGTGCACCAACCTTGTGATGTGGTAAACAGTCGGAGAGCGATCCAGACAATCAAACTTGCCCACTGGAAAATGCGCACTATACTTCGTTTCAGCTTGGGTCCAGACGCAGCCGATGCTACAAGCACGAGCGTGTGGCCCTGAACAGTGCCTGTACTGCACGAGCGCGCGTGCTTGGCAGGGACGCTGGAAGCCCGGAGCTCGCGCTTGTAGCATCGGCTGCGTCTGGACCCAAGCTGAAACGAAGTATAGGCCGCTGAGCTGTGTCGGACGTCGGGCGTTTTTGAGCGATTCCCCATTTATAAATGAGTGCCGTTCGTAAATGGGCGGTTTCTTTGCTAATTCTACATGAATAAAGCACCGAATCACGAAATGCTTGTTTTCCGACTCTCTCCTTATGCCAACAAAAGCGCGAACGGCAAAACCTACACGCGTATACATCGCACGTCAATGGGGACCCACTTGCCGGGAGGCACATCATGGCGGGAAGCGGAGCCCGCTGAATCTGCTAAACCTAGCGGGCCGTAAGCCCCTCCCACCCGCCGAACTCTCCCAGTATAAAAGGCTCTGGGAGCAAGCACATACCAGGGACACCATAAGTTTTCTCCAAAGGTAAAGATAAAATCGTCCTCACAGTGATGAACAGTACCTTGTTCAGTGTACGCTAAAGCTCCCAACCCCCTTCTCACACACACACACAAAATAACAGAGATAAGGGTAATGGCGCAGGCTAGCTGACGAACGACAATCCTTATACTTATAAACCCCGAGACAAGGGAACAAACAAAGTAAAAAAAAGGACGTCGTGTTTTTTTTTTTTTTTTTTTATTGTCAGGAAAAAAAGGAAGTCACAAAAATTAGCCGGGAGACATCTCCTGACTGGCTACTCTGAGTAGGGAAGGGGAATGAGGGATACGACAGATAAAGAAATAAATAAAGTATCACAAAAAAAGAAAGAGTGGGAAGATCAGAACTTGTGCAGTTTTAAAGTCTCTTGTCCAGGCCTGTCTCCGACAGGAACCTGACGAGGGTGTTCGCGGCTCTTGCAGCAAAAGCTTCATTTTCCCAGGGACCTAGTATCATTTTCATAATGAGGGAAGTCCCAGGCCGAGAGCTTGCCAAGCCGCCTATCGCGGCTTTTATTCTCGGCCCCATAATTACCTGTAATTGGAAAATGAAATAATAAGTTTATTATTATTATTATTATTATTATTATTATTATTATTATTATTATTATTATTATTATTATTATTATTATTATTATTATTATTATTATTATTATTATTATGAGTTGAGCTGTGCGTGAAATTGAAGTCGTTCATCTTCGTAGTTAGGGAACTCTGTCATTATATGTCTTAAAGCCTCAGTAATTCCACATGTGGTGCAATTTGGAGAGTCGATTTGCCTAATGCAGAATAGATAACGTTTCGTATATGCAACTTATAGGCATATCCGATGAAGCTACAGCCTCACGTCGCTGTTTAAGACCTGGAGGTGCTCGAAATGTTAAGTGTGGGTCAATGATTCGTAGCGATGTACTTTTATCAGCGGCGTCTTCCCAGAGACGTGCGGCGGTTCTTTCTCCGAGAGTGTTCACTACGCTTCTGATATCCGTCCTAGCAAATGGGGCTTGCATTAGCTGAGTGGATTTTTGGGCTCGGTTTGCAACAGCATCAGCCATTTCGTTGCCTGGACTTCCACAATGGCTGGGTATCCACTGGAAGCACATCGAGTGGCCTTGACAAACTCCGTCGTAATGGAGTTGAAGTATTTGTAGTAGCAGTTGCTTAAAATAGCTGTTTTTGCTTGGGCAGTCAAGGGACTACAGCGACGACTTAGAGTATGTTATTTATATCGTCCAGGGACGAGGAGGCGTTGCAATTATTAATCTTAACGCTTCACAAATTGCATGAAAAGTTCAGCAGCTGTTGAAGACATTCGATGTGAAAGCTTATAACCATTTGTGTGCGTGGGTGCGGGAATTACAAAGCCAATAGAGGAGCTAGTATGAGTCGTGGATGCATGCGTGTAGATGTGACAGGAGGAGGAATGTCGTGTGTACAAAACAGACAGAGAAAACTGCCGCAAGGCGACTGCACGAAGCGTTCACTTTTTAGGTATTCCCGGGATAGTTGTATACAGTCTTAGGTAGTAACGCGTTATTGTAATTTTGTTACTTTTTTGGTAACTTGTAGCTGTAACGAGTTAGTTTTTAAAAATGTAACTTGTAACTGTAGTTCTATTACTTTTTCTGAGGTGACGATCAAATTAGCGACGTTACTTTTGTCGTTACTTTCCAGTTTTTTTATGAATAATATATCATGGAACGAATACAATCTAGCTATTCCTTGCACTTTCCAAATTGTCCGTTCCGACATTTCGAGTGTCAAGTTGACCTTGCACAAACTTGTGAATAGGTTCTTTCTCGCGAGTCACGACCCGAACATAGCCACGTGTAGATGTGATGAAAAACAAAATCTAGTTCTCTTTACGCACGCGCTTGTGCTTTGTGACTGAACACTTACAGCTTAGTATCTTGAAGCGCTATCTGTGTTGCGGTTGTTATTTTTTCTGCGCAAACGCTTTTTTAATCCAATGAATGAATCGTGAAAAAACAATACACACGAAGGGCACTGCGAATGTTTGGTATTTCGATTAGCGCCACTAGTCCGCACTGCGCATGTTTCGTATTTCGATTTGCGCCACTACTCCGGCGTGGTGTCCAACAGTCGAGGAAAAATTTAGTGCTGTTTGCTCGGGGTTCGCTCGTTGCTCTGGTTGCGCGGGGTCTGTTCAGCAAGGGCAGGGACGTGTTCGCCATGAAACGAGGGAAACTTTCAGGTACTAATTTCGAGAAGCAACTGTTGCTAAGTCATAATATGAAGGAAAAAGAGTACTTTTTAATTTTATGCAATAAAACTTGGTTAGGGACACTTTTGAGGTTCTAAATTTTTCGTGTTATAAAAAAGTTACTGAAAAGTAACGTCGTTACTTTTTAAAAGTAACTGTAACTGTAACGAGTTACTCTTTTGTTGCGGTAACTGTAACGGTAACTTAGCTACTTTTTCTGAAAGTAACTGTAACTGTAACGAACTACTTTTTAAAAGTAACTTACCCAAGACTGGTTGTATACACCTGTAGTGGGAACAGGGACCATGAAGACGTGGTAGGTAGCATATATTCTTGAAACGTAGTCGGTATGCTGTTAGTATTGTCTAGAATCTGCTGTCCAATACGGCTGTAAAAACACCTTTCTGGTAAGCCAGACAGGTGATGAGCGCGATGTTTCGTTAAGTGCCAGATATGATTCCGAACAGTCTCCTAGGCACGAATGGCTATTATTGGAAGGCAGTGAGATTCGGCAATGGTGTCAATGGTGGATGTAGATTTAGTGACTCCGAGACATACTCTGAGTGCTTGCACTTGAAGAGATTGGAGTTTTTTTCAGGTTGGTAGGACTAAGACCATGCATGACAGGAAGGCTGTAGCGAAGAACTCCAACAAATAAGGCGTTGTATAAACGAAGGAGTGCCGCTGTTGAAGCACCCCAAGTTGTGCCGCTTATAAAGCGTCCCAAGCTGATAAACGCAGAGAGTCTGTTTTTGAGATGTGACAAATGGGAGCTTCACGTTAACCCTTTGTTGATATAAACTCCAAGAAATTTGTGAGCTGGAACGTATGGAATAGTAGTACCGTCAATTGATAAGGGGTAACGATCTACTTTCATTCTAGTGAATGCAATAGCAGCAGATTTTGCAGGGCATAACTGGAGGCTTCGCAAGGCCAAAAACCTTGATACGTTGTGGAGAGCAGCTTGTAGGCGTAAATGTATTGTTTTAGGAGGCACTGCTGACGTCCAAAGAACACACGGTCGTAGACCAATGAGGGCGATATTAAATAGGACTGGACTCAGAACTCCTCCTAGCGGAACACCTTTGGTGAGAATATGGTGGCTGGTATCTCCATCACTCGTGCGCACAAAGATTGTCCGATTGTGGAGGTAGTCGGCGATCCAGTCATGAAGACGACCTCCGATACATATTGATCTTAGTCCTTGCAGAACTGCTGAGTGCTGAACATTATCAAAGACTCCCCGAATGTCGAGAAATACAGCCGTTGTGAGCTTGCCACGGAGCTTCTGATCATCGACATGAGCAACTAGGTACATGACATTGTCGATAGAGCTTCGGTCTTGTCTGAATCCTGTCACTGAATCCGGATATAGTGAGTTGGAACCACTCCACGCTGGGAAGAATCTTTCGTTCCATGCATTTTCCGATACAGCTTGTCAGCGCAATAGGTCGGTAGGATTTGATATATAAAGGAGAATTGCCGAATTTTAGGATGGGTACAACGCAAGCGGTTTTCCATTCCTGAGCGACACAGCTGGAGAGCCAGGAAGCATCAAATACGTCTAAAAGATGTTGACGGGCGTCAGGTACAAGGTGTGCAAGTGTGCCATACGTAATACCGTCTGGTCCAGGCGATGAAGAGTGATTTAGAGATGCCAAAACTTGTTCGAGTTCAAATGCGCTAAAGATATTATTAATCACTCTAGAAGTGTGATCAGCAACATCTTCAAAGCTCACACTTGTTTGGATCGATAGTATTCACTGTTGACAGGCCTCCAAGTGAAGCACAGAAATCTTCGGCAGTCGCAACAGCTGGCCTTCGTAAAGGGATTGAGAGATCAATAAATGGTGTTCTCTGCTGCGGTGCAAACCGTAACCCTCGCGCGATATGCCATATAAGTGACAAGGGGGCACGAGGGTCAAAAGAAGCGCAAGTGCTTCTCCACTTTTTCTTGGAAAGTTTGTTAAGGGGACGGCGCATGTGCCTTCGAGTTCTATCTATCATTGCGGATATCAGCAGGTAATTTAGTGCGCCTTGCACGCCTCTCTGCGCGTCGGCGAATTGCCCGCAGTCGCTCATATTCTGCATCCACCGTGGTGCGGGAGGGCGGAAGGTGTACAGTTTTCGTTGCTTCCTTTGCTGACAGTTGGATGGCAGATATAAACTCATGATAGGTACTAGTGGTTTGGAGGCGCACTTCTACGTTATCTTTAAACTCTTTACAGTCGGTGTATGATACAGAAGGAGGCTTGGTATTGACTTGAAAACCAGGAATTGTGGTGTAGGTTGGTACGTGGTCACTGCCATGGCACTCGACATCTACAAACCAAGAGCTCCGCGGGACAATCTCGCGTGACATAAAGGCGACGTCTAAACAACTACTGCTACGAGTGCCTCGAACAAAAGTCGGTGACCCCTCATTCAAAACACAAAGGTCATGATCGTCTGCCAGATCAAGTAGCTCTTTTCCACGACGCGTAGTCTTTGCGCTCCTCCAGGCCGCGTTATGAGCGTTGAAGTCTCCTGTCGATAAAACTGGCCCTGGGCACTGTCTTATGATAGCATCCAATCTAGAAGCGTCAAACCCACATGACGGGGCTACATATTGTCGCGAAGTTTTGCTCGCGCGAGTGTTTAGTCTAGCTTTACCTTGTTTTTACCCTCTTCGGGGGTTCGCTCGTCTTTACGGCACGGCTCATGGCCCCTGCCGGGGTCGGGGGACCCCAGATGGAGGCGAACGCGAACGCACGCTGTAACACTACACTTTGTTTACAGAACCCCGCGTTGGAAATGTTTTTTCTTGTGTATGTTTGCATTTGGGATCTCTACTTCGGAGGTGGTTTTTATCTGTGTATGAATAACTTTTCTGTCTACGAATGTGCTTTCTATTGTTTATGGCTGCTCTTGTGAGCTTCGTTTGGAATGTGTTCTGTCTCGTGTATGCGCTTGTTTTTGGAATGTTCGTATTTGCTTTGGGCTCCGAGCCTTTTGATTGGTGCTAAGAAAACCCCTCTTGATTGGTCCTTCCAAAACTTTCTGATTGGTGGACTGGAGGACCCCAGAATTCTGCTGAACTCAATATAAGCGGCCACCGAAGTGGACTGGGCGCCCGGACACCAAGCCTTGTCCACCACCGTGCCTCTTGAAATCCTCGTTTGTCGAGTCTGGCTGTGGTGGGGGCCCCCGCTGAGGGTGTGTGTGGTCGAAGAGGACGGCAGGAGAAGTCGCCAGAGGTTAGGAGTATTCCCCTCAGCATTCATTGACGAATTGTCCATATTTGGTACAAGAAGGCCTATCTCATATTCCTTAAATAAACCGCTATTTGTTAACATCAGTATTTTCCATCAACGGAGAAGAAGAGTCCTATTTTCTTCGTTACAATATGAAGCAATTATGGTGAATGAAACCTTCCCCCTACGGGCAGTTACACAGACGTATTCATTATTCGGGTGTGATGAGACATCATGGTGAACATAAATGAGGTCTTCTCCGAAGAGCTAGAAATACCCGACTAATTCCAGAATCCCGAGCCGACTGAAACACTTCGTATCCGGAAAGGCGGAAATCTGCGGCTACACGCGATTCACAGATAGCTAGGATCGGGAACCGGTACTTGAATGCAACACTGTCTGAAGTCTGAAAGACGTGAAGGTAACCCTCTCGCATTCTAGTGGAACACTCTGACTCGTTTTACATTATCTTCAAAAGAAGAGGAATCAGCCATTAGACTGATGCAAGCTGGTGATCATTGTTACAATTGTGGGTTTAAAGGCCATAATTCCCTCGAGGATGCTCTTAAAGGTGCAGGATGGCAGCTTGGAACTAAAACTTTGAAGGACAGAAAAGATAAGACCTATTATGTCGCCGACCGTCATCAATCCAAGCGCTGGGAAAAGTGGCTCGCTTGTGGACCCAGCATAGGTATCTGTGTTCTTGTAGGCTGCTTGTTGCGTTTAGATGGAGGTGACGGAGCAGTTCTTGATGTCTCTGTAGCTCCTTGTGGTTCATTGGTGGGCTCGTTCTGAGCCACCTGCTTGTTGTTCGAAGGAGTATGTTTTGGCTTAGTTTTTCTAGCGGTCCTCTGCTGTACTCAGTGCTGAGGGGCCGTCGAGGTTGATGATTCCTGAGGAACATCCAGTGGCGAGAAAGGCGACAAAGGTGGAGGGTCGTCCTTAATGGGAGGGGTCAGTCGCGGGCCATGCACGAAGTTTTTCGTCTTGTTGAGCGCAGCCAAACGTACTTTGCAATTTGCATAGTCTGTTGGACGCTCTCCGCCGCAGTTAGCGCACTTCGGTGGTATCCCGCCCTACACAGTCTTTGGTAGAATGGGGTTCACCACATTTCTTGCATTTTGGGGTGTTCTTACAATATTTCGCCACATGGCCAAGGGCTTGACAATTGAAGCACCTCGGAGGAGCCTCAATGTACTCGACGACTTCGTGCCGAGTAAATCCTAGGTTCACTTTCGTCGGACGCTCTGTGTTCGGACGAAACGTGAGAACGACGCGATCTGATGGACTTGCGGCGTCGCCAGGCTTCCCTCGGCGACGTTAGAGGCGGCGAGCCGCGATGGCACCTTCTGGTTGCAAGTATTCTCTTAATTTTGCGTCCGTGTACCACATGGGCACTGCCTTGATCAGTCCAAAGTTCTGAAGGTAGGCGCTGGGTATGGTGACTTGTATGGGCATGTTACCGAAACAGCGAACTTGCAAGAGCTTGTTCACTGAAGTGGTGTACGCTACTTCCACCAGGAGACCACCCTAGCTGGCAGTGAAGCGATGGTGTATGATGGGGCCGCATGCTGCCGTATTGACTTGCGTGCTCAATATCAGCGGATTTTGTTGCTGGAGGTGATGCTTCTTGTCTACTGGTGTCAGTAGTACCGGGACTCCTGATGTTTTTTGTCGGCGGTGCTCCACAAGGGTGAATCCTTGTAGGTCAACCTCTGTGAATCCTTGATCCATTGCGTCGTTTGCTCCAGCCGGCACTTTGGCTGGTGTCAACGACGATTCGGGGTATTGGCGTATTGCCATCAATGTCATTGGGTCGTTTTCTCAAAACTGAGCTGCCCGACAGATTTCCCTGGATGACATGATAGGTATGGTCGTCTTCAGCAGGAATTTGCTGGGAGAGATCCATCGCTGATGCCAGTATAGGCTTACCGGGTTTGGAGTTCCTTCCGTGCCGGTTACCCGACGTAATCCGTGCCGCGATGAGCTGTGGCCGGTTCGCGGTCACGACTGATCCCTTAGATGCCAGTCAGGGACGCGTAGACGGGCTCAGGTAGATCAAAATAAAGATAAAGATATATAGCAAGCAATAGAACGTCCGATCAGTTCGGCAGCTTCCTCTTCCTCCGAACGTCGTGTTGTTTCTTTTTTTCTTTTTCTTTCTCTTCGTTTGTTCCGTTGCCTTGGGTTTATAAGTATTGTATTTTCCGGACAATAGTCCGCGGATTATACATGTTTATAAGCTAAAATTTTACCCAATGCGGACTATCTACAGGTGCGGACTGTACAAGGATTTGTTTTGTTCTAGATCGTTCACTGTGACAAGACGTGAAGGATTTAATGAATAAGGGAGTATATCAATGTTGATTTATGTATGATACGAGCTTCTTTGTGAGCTAATGCAGCAGGGATTTGTCAAGGTGTGCTGTGCGTTACGTTCGGACTATGCACGGCGTACGGACTATAACTCGGAGTGCAGACAATGCACGGCGCGCACTATGCGCCGGCTCGTGCGGACTATCTAAGCAAAATCTTTTATATTGAACTCAAATTTGGGTTTGCGGGCTATGCACCAAGTGCGGACTATAGTCCGGGAAATACGGCATAAGAAGAACGAAAACGACGTTTCAACAACAACAACAACAAAAATACTTTTAATAGTTTTGTAGAAAAGTGCAACTGTGAACTTCGTAAAAAAATAAAGTTTGTTTAGATAGGAGAAACACGCATCTTTCCACATGAAAAAGAGGACGAAAATAAGAACATTAACCTGACGGGTAATTGATAATAAGTTCATCGACGACTAACTACTTCACCGGTTTATGGGTAAAAATTGTGTAAACTTTTATTGAATTGTCACAAGTTTTATTGTCGCGATTAGACTCGACGTTATAAATCTAGCCACTGGGAAAACACGTTCACGTATGAAATAAAATGATCTCAAAGATATCATATTACTCGCATATTCGTTGCATTGCTCCCTACTGTAGAATATTTCTTCTTACCTGCGTTGCGTTTTGTTTTCCCTACTGTCTACAATAAGGGTCATGAAAGGTCAGTAAAGCACCGGACTGCTTTTTATTAAAGTGCACTTTCTTGTATTTTAGCCAAATGCACATAAAAACAACCAATAAATGAATTAAAGTTGCTTTATTAGAACGTAGTTCGCTAAGGTAGATGAAGCCCAACAAGACTGCGTTCCCTAAATGTGTGTGTATATATATATATATATATATATATATATATATATATATATATATATATATATATATATATATATATATATATACGCATCGAACGATTTTGTGAAGTATCACATCTAAAAATATTATAATCTTTCGCTATATTTTTTTGTTTTTTTTTTGTTTTGGGAAATTACTTTTTTTCTGTAAGTTATTCCTCAGAGTTATTCTGTAGTCCTTCTTGATTGAGTAACTTCCGGCGGCTTTTGACCTCTGATGGCCTGAGGATTGTCGGAAGTCGGGGAAAGCTAACGGACATTTCTGAAAAACGAATACTATGAGTGATTCTGATGAAACAGCAAGAACACGTAGGCGAGCTAATGTGGGTTCAGTGTTCCAAACAATGGACCATTTTCTAAATTCAGTCTAACAACTTTGATCGCTCTCCTCATTTCAGCGTGACATTTCTGCCGAACTAATGGCGGCCTCTTCAGGCTGATGAAGGAAGAAGTTGAAGACACTACTACAAAGCGAATGTATATATGAAGCCTGTACGCTCAACACGTCAGTACAACACGACGCACAAAGGCTGCATAAGCGCTTATTTTGGAGTGTGGTCCAGATCAATCTCTCGGCATACGTTTTTGCTCTAAAGTTTTTGGATGGCGGAAATTTGACCAGGAAGATTATAGGACGCCATTTTGTACTGGTCAGTTCTTATGTTCACACCATCGAAACTGAAACAAATCATGAAAGAATTATGAGGCGATCGAGGAACCAATCTCTCATCTGCATGGTGCGCGATGAAATGCAGTTTTATAACCGCCATTTGTTTGTTGAAAGTGAAACTGCTTTCGGAGCAGTGAAATTCGGAGAAAGGTCTCTTAAGCCTAAAACTCGAGTGCTACGTCTTCTCGACGACTGGAATTCTCCCCCAGGCACCCCGTGGGTGTGGACTGCCAATGCCGACGTCCTCAATCCATAACACGATCAGGGCCACATCCGTATCGAGACAGGAGCCCCGAGAACGCTCGCGTCCCGCCAACTGTCTCTCCACGGGATTCCGCGCTGTCGTGGTCGGCCCGCCCGCATTCGTCTCGATTCAAGGCTGCTTTCTCAGGCCTCCCCCGGGCGCTTGTCCAGCAGCAGCAAGGCGTCACGCTTTTGCCACCCGGTTAATTGTTAGTGGAAAAGACTACGCGCAGTTACAACTTACAAGGCTGCGTTAACGTGCAACCACCGAGGCTGAAAGATTACTTTTCGTCTATGCAAGAACCCAAGGTGGTTTCAGATATACGCCGTGCATATACGTTCTCAACAAATATTAAGGCCATTAACGCACGTGGATAAGCGAGAGTAAATCAGACAAATGGCGAGGAAACTGCAATTTTCATAATAAGCTAGGCTCTATATTTATTTTAGATGCGTTTTTGTTTCGCTTTTTGTTTTTCCTTTTCTTCAGAAAGTTGGAAAGGAACTTCAAGGTTTGAAACAAGGTTTTCTTTTCGTATCCCACGGGACATCGCATGTATCGCTGTTCTCAACAGACGAGACCAACGTTGCGGGGACCACACATATATGTTCTTCTATTGACCGCGACGTTCTATCGTCGTGCCCGTTGCAGTGAGAATCAGAACTAAGCTCAACTTTTCCTTTGCATGCAGCTTGCTGGAGAGCGGCGAACGCTACGGGCGCGAAGTCAAGGCGTTCGAAGGCCCTCGTTTGGCTTTCAAATTTACAGTTGGTGCAAGCGGCTTCCGAATTTGCAGCTGGTGCACCGGCTTTCGCTGCGTTGCATGTCCGATAGCGTGGATGTTTGGTCGTATCTTTCTGTGTGAGCACGAGCGAACCAGAAAATGGTTCTTCTTGAGAAACACTGGACAAACAAAAGCGTGTTCACACTATTGAGTGTGGCACTTCACGCAATACTCACGCACTTAACCTCCGCACGGACAGATAAAGTCATTTTCCAACTTGTTGTTGGGCATGCAGCCTGAGATAGCAGAACCTATTGCCGATACGAGCACCCTGTCATTCTTCTGCAACCCGTCGTCCTCTGAAACCCCGAAATGTACATTACAGGAGGATGATTAAAAGACTATTCGCACCCTGATTGTAGAATTTATTTTAGTTGAATCCTTTTTAAACCCAAGCGCCCAATGAATTCTTGCATAAGCGAGGCCTTGGCTGATTTGCAACCGATTCGTAACGCTATCCACCGTCACTCGTCATATCCAACAGAATCAGTTCACGAGAACCCTCAGCACCGTCATTAGTCGTGGACCAGGACGGAGTTTCTTCTTTATGGCTGTCACTTGTGGAGTCCTTCCTTGGAGTTCTGTACCCATTCAACCACACTTCTTTGCGACCAAACACTTCCTTTATTTTGTGTACAAAGTGTTCGATAAATGTCATCACTATAAACATGCCCTCAGACCACAAAAAAAAAATGGTTCCTTCACTTGGACAAATCATAAGTACGGCCGTCATTGTCTCTAAGTCATAACTGAACTGACTTAATTATCACGTTCAATGTTACATAGCTGTGACTGCGACCTCGTGCGGATATCGCTGATAAGGCCAACAGAAGTTTTAAGATAACTCGAATGCGGCTATTTCTTTTATCACCATCGTATGTTTAAAGTTTTCAAATGACTGAGTTTTAGTATAACATATCATTCTCAAAATAAGAAACTTGCTTGTTCTGCGTCTGTGAAGGTACGATACCCTCAACATTCTGTTATAAGCAACGTAAGTTCAAATACTTTTGCGCTCATCCGAAAGTCTCGTATCTATTTTAGTTCGAGGAGTTTAGAGCGCAGCGTTTAGGCGCCCGTTTCCGGGTTGAGCGGCGTCGGCGTCAGGAGTCGGCGTCGGCGTAACCGCGCGTTGCATTATGGGACGCTTCCCCGTTAACTTTAGCGGCTTAAGTTTCCCCACTAAATTTAGCGGGGCAATTGACATCGCTTGACCTCAACACCAATTCAGTTTCCCCGCTAAATTTAGCGGGCAAAATGATGCCACGTCTTTGTGGCACGTCACCAAATTCAATGAACAAAATCAGTGGCAGGAGGAGAGGAGGAGGAAAGGAGGAGAATGAGGGAAGAAGAGGAGGAGGAGGGGAGGAGGGGCATTCCATCCCCTTCGTACACTCCTCCTTCTCCTCAAGAGCTGCGCTCTAGTTTCGCATTACAGTGATTTGTGAGCGTCTTTCATTTTTAGCTTTCTTTTTCAACTTGCCTCGCGCATTGTTTAACCATTGTTGTGAAAGCGCGCAATACGCGTGTAACGAGCGCGTGCTCTCCCGCCATTCGCTTCAGGCCACTCATTTCAGTGCACCGGCGCCATTTTCTTCAAAGGGTCTGCACGAGGCTTGCGCTTGACACTGAACACCTTTGACACCCTTTTGACACGTTACACCCTTTGTCCCATATATAGACACCCCAAAACTTCAGTTCGACGTACAGCGCACTGACGTTGAACCGACGGAGTACCAACTTTCACAAGCGGCTCGATAGCCGAGTTGTAGAACTTATTAAAATAGATAATATACGTATGACTGACTGCAAAAAAAAGTAATCGGGGCTTTCTTGGCTATACTGCCAAAACCTTAATGTTTTTTTCTTCTTCGGTAGTCTTTGATACGTACTGTTTAATATGTTATATCACATCCGTCATCAAACCTCTCGTAAAAGTTGGGGGCGTCAGTTCGATGTCAGTGCTCTGTGCGTCGAACAGAAGTTTTGGGGTGTAATATGGGCTAATACCTTTTTTTGAGCGCTCGTGCATGCAGTGGCGCATTTGACGCTACCAGAAAGACCAGCGCATAAAGGGGCACTGAGTGGACAGTACATTGTGCATTTTGATAACTGTTATTGAGGGTACGACACGAATGCGAAGACTTCAGCTATTAAGGCAGAATGAGTTTCTCATCCGAGTTTCATGGAAAGGTGTAACGTTTGACGGTAACGAGAAAGCCGATACCGAAAGGATTTACGTCTACGTCCACCCCGGCGCGGCACTGTCAGATTGGGACTCGGCGCGCAGACGCAGGCGCAGGTTGCGCGCCTCGCGGCCTTGAAAACACGTGGGCGAATAATAACGGTTTCTCGAGCTGCTGTCATTTCGCGCAACCTCACGGCGTTTGTCAGGAATGGGGCTAATCTTCGACGCACTTGTTCCATGGCGAGGCGGTGCCGTTCAGAGATTTCGTTCTTCCACCGTGGCTGTGAAGCAGACGGCCACAGAACGTAAGCGAGCTTATCAAGAACGTATTAAATTGCGGAAACAAGAAGAGTCTTCATCAGAGTCGGTGGCGTAGCCAGAGGGGAGGTTTATGGGGCTTCAGGCCCTCCTGAAATCGACTCACCCTATTTCAAACACATGCACTTTGACCCCCCTCCCCCCGCCCCCCCCCCCCTTGGGCAGAGCAAAAATACGCACCCCATTCACCAGCATCCGCGACCCGAGTCCCAGTCACCGTGCATTCGCACAGTCATGGACATCCCAGCCACCTCAGCCCCCCCCCCCCTCCGAAAATAATTCCTGGCTGCGCCACTGACCAGAGTCCCCGCAAACGAACGCCGATAGTGTAAGGCCTATTGCACATTCTGTGGCTACCGGTCTTTGTTAGCATGATCAAGCAAGTATGAATTTTCTTCTTCTTCATGAGACTTTGGTTTGTGCTCCCATTTCAACCTTCTCTATGATCGCTTCCAGCCTGTCCGCCGTCATCCACTCCAATCACTCCTCCGAGTCTCGTGCCTCTAGAGTGTCGTATGAGTTCTCAAGTTGAAGATTTGTGCTCCCGCGGTCCCAGAAACCAAGTAACACGTTCCCGGGGAGTGATTGAGGTGGAAAGCTTGCATATACGTACTCGACAGCAGGAAGGAATATGTGAAGGATTTGGTCTTTGAACAACTTCTCATGTGTTCGGCACGTGCATATAGGTGGTCGGCGCGCGCAGACTAACGCTGAAATAGAGATTACAAGCCCACATCGAAGGGTGGAGTCCCATAGTTGTTGGATTGTCTGCACAGTGCATTTCGGTACTGGAGAGTAATAACAGAAGCGAACTTTAAGTCAAAGGAGCTTGATGGCAACAAAGACAACAACAACAAAATGCTGCGTGAAACTGTAAGTGCGGAAGCGGAAACGACTCAACACCTGTGGGACGAAGAAGTCAACAACGGGGAGCAATTACAGCCTTCTTGAAACTTGGAAGATGCATGAACTGCCGGCATCACCAAATAAAAATCTCGAAAAAAAAAAACATGAGTGACCTCGGCAGTTAAACTTGGGCTGTCAAATTTTGCGGCAAGCGATATTCTTGCCATTCTCATCGTCTTCCTGAAAACTTTGGATCCATCACACTGGTGTATAAATTTGGTTCAGCTGGTTTAAAAAAGCCCTGGTTGGGAGGGGATACTGGCCGTTCGTCGAAAAGACAATTCGCAATAGGGAAACTCGTAGCAGGGCTATTCGTCATATTGGGCAATTCGTCATTGGGCGATTCGACACTGGGGCAGCAACTCGCCGAAAAACCGGAGATACTGTTTAACGATCTTGTTGCCCGCTCAATATTTTTTTCTGGCCTTTTTTTAGCGTTCGATCGTTTTGCGCCACACGTGAACTGCCAGCAGTTAACGTGTGACCATAGATTGCACTTCGGTTTTTGATAATAATATGTTCAACTTTGCAGTTATCTTGGATGTGTCAAAAGCTTTTGACAGCATTAATCATAAAATGTGTTCTACCATACTATGCAGACTAGGTTTCGGGGACCATTTCTTTCACTTTTGAAATGATATCTATCAGGGCGATCATAAGTTGTCGCATTTAAAAATTGTAAAAGTGATATAACTGTCTTAGCGGCTGGAGTTTCGCAGGGGTCAGTGTTGTCACCTTCGCGCTTTAATTTATGGGTAAATTATCTCCTTAGTGTTATTTCATTCTGTAGGAATATTTCAGTACGCAGATGATACGGTTTTGCTATCTCGTCAGTTTGCTGTTCGACAACTTCAAAATAATCTCATTCTCGTGATGTACTGGTTTAATTCTAACCGAATAAAAGTAAACACCTCCAAAACAAAGTTCATTTGCTTTAAAATCCCTTTCAAACAAGTTGAACTCTCACCAAATAATGTTGCACGCCTCCAGATGTAGAGAGTGTGAATGTAGCCTATTGAGTATGTCAATTCGGTAAAATATCTAGGTAATACACTTCGACACTGATTTCTCTTTGTACCCACATGACATATTTATGTAAAATATTAAGGAGTATCTTGTTTTCTTGACGCGTCATGTGGCTCCAAGTAACGGAGTCATCGTTGCTAAGAAGCCAGCCGAACTGCTGGCGGCGCAGTGCAAAGAGCAAATATACGCCAAATTTTCTCCGGAAGGTTCCTGTAAACAAAGTAAATGAATGGCTTTGAAAATAAAATTTCGTACATTTCGGTCTGGGTGGGAATCGAACCCGGGCCTCCGGGGTGCGAGACGAGCACGCTTCCCCGACGCCACGGCGACTTCTCTATTTTTATTGATTTCCGCGTTTCTGCAACTTAAAGGTTCGCTGATTAAAGGTGTCCTAGTGCGTGCATCATGCTTTTGCATTCCCACACGTAAGCAGTCTTTTTCAGTTCAATTCAATTTAAGCTTTATTTTTCCAGGTATACACTGGAGGGACCTCCAGACCAAAAGCTGCTATAAGCAGCTTGACGGGGTCTGGGGTCCTGTAACAACGACAGCAGCAGCTTCACGAAAGAATCATAATGCAGTCTGTAAAGTATGATATTACAAATTAGCACATTTTTCACGCTACACAGTTTACCACAGCGTCAAGCCAACATATGAATTTAGAAAAGAAATATCTTCTATTGCTTTAAGCAAAGTGTGCGCGAAGTTTATTTCTAGGAAGAGTGAAACCATTGCTACTGTGAAGATGCCATTTATTTAAGAATATTGGAATGTTGTAGTGAAGTGATTGAAGATTATAGTTTGTGTGATTTCGAGGGACCAACCATTTCTTTGAAAACGTGTATTGACAGTGCTTTCATGTAAAGTTAGTTCGGAAGTGCGATATAAAAAATACGCAAACGTAGAAGATGAGAAGGGGATTGAAGAGGTGAAACTCATAGATGTGTTCTACGCGAATTAATTTATATATATGAAATAATGATTCCGTATGATAGTCATACGGAGCATCCGCAATATAACGCAATATATATTTTTCAAAGTAATAGAATGCTATTTAAGCTTGTTCTTGTTGTTGTTCGCCGTATTTAGTGATAATTCAAATAGGAATTGAATAAGGCGTATCATATTTTTAGCTTAATGTTTACCGACAAAAAATTTCGGCACAAAGCAACTGTCCCCACAACTTGATAAAGTTTTTTTGTTAAATATTCAATGTGGTAATTTTATATCATATGTTCAGAGAAGTAGACGCCAAGAGTTCTATGCTGACGTACTATTTCAATTGACGCGTTTCGAATCACTAGGGGATTTGTAAGAGTGTGTCTCTGCCGATTATTTTTGTGGTTGTTCTTTGTTTTGGCATACAGGAGTTAGGTCTCTCTGTCTCTCTCTTAAAAACTATTTCGAAAAACATGGAGTTTGATATATTCCTGAAATTTCAAGTACATGTCTATTTAGCGCACTTCATATGCCATCATTTTTTGATTTTTTGAAAAAACGGTCATACTTAAATTTTTTTTAAATTCTGATTTTAAAACGCCGCACACTGTACAGTGGAAACTGAGACCTTGTATTCGATATGATGTTCAGAGGATCAGAACAAAATTTGGCTAACGTATACGGATGTATTATGTACGACATGTTTTCAATGACCTCCCAGACAGTTTTTTTTTCTAACCCTTCTAGATAGAAGCCCAGGAAATCGTTAAAGCATTTAAAACAGTGAGATGTATTTATTCATGCAGTTTATTTTCATTGCCCTCACGAATTGCTTTGGATTCCATACATTGCGTGCTTTTGATTGCTTTGATTGGTCTTTTCGTCATCTATCTAATATGTTGCTCTGTAGATGTGTTACTTAGAATGTAAACGCTTTACATAAGTATATATAATTCCCAATCAAGCGAATTTCCGCCACCAGCCGAGCCAGGCACCCCTTGAGGCTTCTGCCAGCTTGTTATTGTACTGTGCATGATGCATGTTGCAAATAAGGCTATTATTCTATTCTATTATTCTATTAGCAAGCTCAGGCTGTGTTCAAGCCTCGGCTCATGTGAGCATGCATGCACGTGTGATCGCAAGTTCGCAAAAGTTACGTTTACGTACAGTGTGCGACACTGTTAGCGGGAACAAGCCATTGACGTTGTCTCTCTAAACGGGGCTCATTATCAAAACTATGCTATTGACTTAAAGGGCACGCATCTGGGACGCCAGCGTATGCGGAAATATTATACGAGTTCACAACCTCACTGCCTGACTAAAACGCAAAAACACGGTCGTGTTCGCGCTAACCTTGTCGCGCAGTGTGCTACATGCCGCATGCGTTTCCAGGTAAGTAGCACCGTCTAGAACGCCATGCTCGAAATTATACGTGGGCGTCTACAATGTTTAGAAGCTCGTTCAACTGAGTGTGAAAACACCATCTTAGCACCCGTAGTTTGTCGTCGACTTCGGAAGGCGCGCAGAGCAGGTGGCGCGCTCTCAATGAAGATGTGGCCAAGGCCGCGCCATTTACTCAAAATGGTGTATAAAGACTGATTTAGACATTAAAAAGTTTTAATACATCGTTCTAATACTTCCGATATTCCCGATAACGAGACTCGATAACGTTGCGATGCATGCGCACAGGCGGCGGCGTAACATCGCGCATCGTTATTGGGTCAGGCAAACTCAAACTCAAATATACCGCGTCTAAACTACGCTAACGTAACTGGCCTGTTCGCCGCCTTAGTTTGTGACGCGGATAAGAGTGTCAAGATACGACACTATCTGAAACAAAACCTCGCGTGTCGTGCAAACTTGTAATTTGGCGTTAACCCTTCAACTCTGATTATCCTGAACCGGAACCAGGCTGACAGATAAGGTCGGAAACCCGCGACCGACCGACTTTGACGAGACATCTGACCCACGATCGGTGCGGCTATTCATTATCGTCTCGCCCCGTCGATTAGGGTGTAACGGGCGTTGTCCGTGTTCCCACGTTTCTAGTTGTTCATGTCGACCTGCAAAGGGTCTCCGCCCTCCGAGTGCATTCCCGGAATGCGCGATGGATTATCGCTGTTCCCAATTAGCCCGATGACGAAAGAAACGCTCAGCTGCGCAGTTACGGTAGATTTACGGTGGCCCGTTGCCACATTGTACGCAGGTTACAAGCGTGCGCGCGTGTGCGTGCTTGCCGCTGGGCTTCCGATGACCTCCGGAATGATCTTTCCTGCTGCCCCTGAAAAGAAAAAGAGAGACGACCAAACGGGGGAGGTCAGTGTCAGACGGGCCCCTCAATTCTGTTTTAAGGGGGCATGCAACTAATTTTGGCCTTGAGTGTAGAAAGCCAAAAGCCTGCTTTTTGGTACGTATATTTTAAATATATTGGTACTACGTCCTACCTTCTTTCCTTGGAAAGCTCTCCGCATTTTTATTGTGATACATCCGCGGTACAAAAGCCGGCCAACCGAATCCAGCTCACGCATTGGACACGAGTGAAAGATATATTAGAGTAAATTATAGTGACATCTGCAAACAGCTTCACAGTTATCGCGGGATCGAATCCGCCACTCATGTTGCTGATATATAAGATAAAAGGGAGCGGGCTGAGTATCGAACCCTGCGAAACACCGGATAGCACTGGTAAGGGGTTGGTTCTTTCGTGCTGAAGAGAAAACAAACTGTTTCCTTTATGATAAGTATGCTTCCAACCGATGTACAATTTCTTTAGAATGCAACTGAGTTTGTGCAAGAGGGATACACGATCAAAAGTTATGGCGAAATCTAAAAACACAACATCCGTCTGTCCCCGGTTATCTACATTTCTGTAGAGGTAATGAAATTTTTCTATCAACTGCGTAGTTGTAGAACACCCTTGCCTGAACCCATACTGATTAGTGCCCAAGATATAATAGCTTTTTTCAAAATCTATCAAATGCTTAGCCTATGTGTTCTAAGGTTTTGCAGCGTGAGCTCCTGACTGACAATGGTCGTTGGTTGTTCAGGGTGGTTTTATCGCCATGTTTATAAATCGGAATCACCTTCCCGCATTTTCAATCTCGGTGAATCATTCATTCGATAAGTTTTGACCTAAAAACTATCAACAGAGATTAAGACCACCATTCTGCATGCCTTTGAAAAAAGTATTTGAAATTTTGTCGGGTCCAGAAGACTTTTTTGCGTCAATTTTTAACAGTCAATTAAACAGACCTTGCTGATTGACGTTTATGTTTGCTATAAAAGGTATGCTTCCAGAAACGTGGAAAGCGGGAAGCGAATCATCGTCTCTCGTGAAAACTGACTGAAAGTTCGTTAAACTATAGAGCTATCTGACTTCTGTCGGCTATAACAGAGCTATTTTTAACTATGCTGGACACAGGTTTCTTAAATGGTGATAAATGCGGCCAAAATTTTTCTGGAGAAGACTTTATGAAGTTTTGAAGGGGATTTTTTGTATAAGAGTCCTTAGCATTTCGAACTTCGGCTTTAAAATTGAACGAAGGGTCCCGCACCTCCTCCCGGATGTTTTAAGTTTTATGTTTTCTCTTTTTTTTTTAAAGTTGCCGCCGTTTCTTTTGTGATCTATGCGTCAGGCAGACAATGTTTTTTTTGTTGTCCAGGGATTATTTCGGGAATTACTTTTCACTCTTAATGGAACGTAATTTTTTATAGCACTAATCATGCCTTTTAATTTTCCCCAAATATTGTCTATGAATGACGTGCTTAGGATAATTTTTTTTTAATTCTCGAAATTAACATATAGGAAATCTAACATGTTTTTATCATCTGCCCTTTAGAAATTCGGGAACAAGACCTTCTGACGTGTCAGCATATTAAACCTCTCTAGACTACATTTCAAAAGAACAGTGCTATGATCAGAAATTTCATCAATAATCTCGCACGAGTAATTTGACTGGGCCATAGCATTGGTTAGGAATAGCAAGCAGAGCGAAAATTTCAGTGGGACCCTGAGTTCAGGCACTTCCTCGCACAATTTGTGTCAGATTTCCTGAATAAGCCATATCTAATAATGCCCGTGAAGTGGCAACTCCACCATTACCCCCCCCCCCCCCCCATTCAAACTAAACTAGTCAATATTAGGCAGGTTGAAATCTGCGGCCAATACAAGCCTGTTTTTGCTACGAACATGCTCGCATAAACGGTCATTTATACAAGTTAAATAATCATCTTTGGACACAGGGGGAAGATACACCGCTCCGACAATAATAGGAAGTTTATCAATCGTGATCTTACAAAAGGATTTTATGTCTAAGGCAATTTAGCACTCTAAAGCTCTTTTTAATCACAATAGAAACCCCGCTACGAAAATACAGATAAGTTGAGAGGGTAAAGTCAAACTTTTCATGCTCTTTTCTGCCAGTGTGAATTTCTCAAAGCGAGAATTCATATTTTTTTAACTTTGTGTGCGCAGGGGGAAGATACAGCGCTCCGACAATAATAGGAAGTCTATCAAACGTGATCTTACAAAACAAGGATTTCATATCTAAGGCATTTTAGCACACGGAAGCTCTCGTTTAATCACAATAGAAGCCCCGCCTTAACGAGACTTGCATGTCTTCGAAAACACAACTATTTGGGGGGTGTAAAATCAGAATTTGCATGCTCTTTTCTGCTAGTGTACCTTTTTCAAAGCGAAAATCAATTTTTCGTTTTTCACTTCGTGTGCGCATTTATGATTAAGGTTCGTAGCATTGCCTGCGCGATCCGAAGCCGGAGGCTGACGGGTGTCACGTGGATCGTTTTTTTGTGCCTCTGCTACAGTCATTGGCGCAGCTTAAGACAGGCAGGGTGTGGCTTGTTTGGACTTATTGCCTCGTGATTGGTTCTTCGGCGACCTTGTCGCCAAATGGCGCAATCACATTGGCTGTTGAGCGATAATGAGATGCTCGAGACAGGCCTCGCGTTTCTTAAGCTTTCAGTGACTATGCGAAGATCAAGTCGACTGCTTCTTGCACAGGGGCTATACGGTGACGTCAGAACGACGCCGAGCTCCGATTGGCTTTGATTGAAATGATAGTGGGTAGACCTCAGTGCTAGATGCCTCGAGGTCTACCCACTGTTTCTTTTTCGATCAGCCAATAAGAGCTCGGCGTGTTGACATCATCGCAACCCCTACAAAGAAGCAGACGAACTATAGGCATAGAAATGTGAGAGTATAGGGGTTCGGATTGGGGCGGCGGAGAGAAGCTCGCCGGAGTAAAGCTCAGCTGCCTTTTTTGACGGACGCAGAAAAAACTCACTTACGAATCTGTGAACCAAGCCTTCGCCCAACTGAAATACATTGATTCTGCCGAATTATGTTTGGATGCCACGTGTAACGTGTTTATTCTGCCCTTTAGCAGGAGGTAAATATCATGGGTTGTATGACGAAAATAAATGGGGTGTTCTTATAGACCGGTAAATAGAAGATAGCGAAGTGGTGGTTTGGGGCATTTTGGTTTATATTTCAAGTAAACGGCGCGGTATAAACGCACGGACAAAGATATCAATCTTTTTGTACGTGCGTTCATTCGGCTTTGTTTTCTTCAACTGAAGGGCAGCCGGGAACCTGGCATAGAATAAATTAAATCACAAAATCTTAATATTTTGACATTTTGTTCTAAGCTGTTTCGATCGGAAAATAAAGAAATTGGATATTTCCTAAATTCAGGCTAAGTCAAAACTAAACATGGCAAGAGTCAGACGAAAGCAGTCGGCACGAAAGCGGAACGGCATGAAAGCGGCGTGAACGGGTGGTCCATATGGGTTAATATTTTTGCTAATGAGCCATCCGTCGCAGAACGGGGGGGGGGGGGTTTGGCTGGGTTAACACGCGCCCCAGTGGTACACCTAGGGTGCCTCAATGTCCTCCTGTTTAGGGTGATGCCACCCTTTGTAGTACCCGATGCCGACAGCACGCGCTCACGGGGAAAATACAAAGAAATCGACGAAAACAAAATGTCGCCATAGCACAGTCAGCGCCACAGACGCGTGCACGGACACGCTCTTTCACGCGCTTCTGAACAAAAAAGGAAAATAAAAGTGTGGGACAAAATGGCCGTGTGACTCCACCCTAAGCAAAGCGCACATGAAGGCACCCTAGGTACACCCGCCGTCCCCCAATGCGACTCCGAAAAGGGAGACCCGTGCGCGCGTGCGGACGCACACGCGTTGCTAGGCATGACGTAGTAGCGTCCCCTTCAGAAATCAGCCAATCTTGCGCGCGCCGTTGGTAACGCGTGGACCTTTTGCATTTTACAAATGCGCACCCCCCCCCCCCCCCCCCCAATTACCCCAGCGTGCATCAGTTATTTTCGGAAACGGCGGGGAATATAGGATAAAGCCAAGTGACCACAGAGTAGTTGTTTTGACGCGATAGCGTTAAAGGGTACGGAAACCTAATTCAAGAGCCCATCTCTTTGCTTCATGAAGAGGGTTAAACTAGGACTTCATCAATATCAATATTCCGTAGGATAACGCGAGCAAACCGTATGTTAAACTGAATAAAATGATAACCAAAAACTACCTCGTGGATATATGTGAAGCTTCGATGGAATGTCGTGACGACAACATGTCCGTAAGAGCAGCGCCACAACGGGAAGTACGGTCACTCACAGATATTACTTAGGCCTGAACATAGTACCGAGGCGCTTTGGTGAAGTAAGTAACAGCAGAGTTGGCCACCGTTCGTTTTAGTATCGGGTGGTCTTTCCGGCAACGCTTTTTTGGGGTGGTTTGGGGATTGTGTACGTGCGATGTAATATTCACGCTACGAAACGCGTATTTAAACGGGCCCGAATGCCCACATTTCCTGATAACGGGATAGCCGCCTTGGTCGACTGCAACTGATAGCGAACTCGGGCGCTCATGTAAACAAATCGCGTCGGCGTTTTTCGTGGCTTCGAAAATGCGGGAGAGAGCCAACGTCCAGGAAGATACGTTTGAAATAAAAGGCTGTCAGCAATATCCACGTAAATACCCGTTCGCACTGTGAGCGGAACCGCACTGGCACCGCACTCTTGGTAACCGCTTCGGGAACGATCTTTTACAACCGATTTTATGAACCGCTGGGCCTCTAGACAATCGGAACTCGATGCTGACGAGACGCTCGGCAGAGAAAGATGGGACCGGCATTGACTCGCTCCCAAAAACTGCTCTAACTCGACATGTGTTGGCGTACCATCATGTCGGAATAAAATGGACATCTAAAAAAAAACGTGTACGTACCCATGTTGCGAAGGCAATCCATATGGCGTTTATTTGAGCTCTATATAAAACAACAAAAAAAATGAGCTAGAATCGAGGAGACCAGACGACGTCTCGACAGACGATAGCGCGTTTTCACATGATTATACGTCATTTTTTTATTAGTTGCACTTAGAAGTTGGGAGTTGTACTTTCATCGGAAAGGATACAAGAAAAAATTATTTATTTATTTATTTATTTATTTAATATACCCTCATGGCCATCGGCCTTACAGAGGGGAGTGGGGGTTAGTGGCAGTAGTACACTTTGTAGCTCAAGTTGAGCAGTATAGATTATTTATGGCAGTTCTAAACAAGTCGTCAGGAACAATTGTTGCGATAGATGCCGGAAGGTGGTTCCGATCAACTGACATTTTCGGAATGAATGACTCTCGGAGTGCATTAGTGTTACATTTTAGAATATCTACTTTATACAAATGATCAATGCGTGACGAAATATAAGACGGATGATTCAGCACTCGGCTGTGAAGTAATGAGTTAGGATGGTATATCTTATGAAAGAGACATAAGCGAGCTATTTTGCAACGTAAAGTGAGGTTACGCAACGATAGGCAAGTTTTCATGGAGCTCACGCTTGCGGTGCGATGTTAAGAATAAAACGAGCAGAGCGCTTCTTAACTGATTCCAGGCCGTTAGTTAGTCTGAAATGACCGGGGTCTCTGATAGAAGAAGAATATTGTAATTTAGGGCGTACAAGCGTTTTGTGCAGGGTTTGTTTCAGATATGAAGGGGCAAGTGAAAAATTGCGTTTTAGATAACCCAGCATTCGATTAGCGTTATTAATGACACACTGAACATGCATTTGCCAGGAAATATCTGAGGTTATATAAACACCTAAGTATTTATAAGTAGAGACAGAAAGTAAGGGGACATTTTCGAGAAAATAAGAAGAAAAAACATTACATTTATGCGATACTAGCTCATGGCCTTGCATCTAGTCGTGTTAAGTTCCATCCCCCAAAATTCACACAATTTTGAAACACGGTTAATGTCAGCTTGTAAATTCAGAACATCCGGGGCGTTAGTAACTTCTCTGTAAATAACACAATCATCAGTGAATAAACTAATTGAAGAAGATATCGAATTCGGCAAATCGTTAATATAGATAAGAAACAATAGCGGACCTAATACAGAATTTTGTGGTACTCCAGAATTGACGGAGGCGAGTGGTGATGTTTCATCGTTAGCGGTTACAAACTGAGAACGATTAGTGAGAAAACAAGTTATCCAGGATAGAACATTTGCGTCAATGTTAAGACTGTTAAGTTTTAATAGCAGCAGCTTGTGTGAAACTTTACCGAATACATTGGAAAAAGTAAAAAAAAAAAAAATGCAGCCCACCTGGGACCCTTGGTCAAGCGCTAGGTGCAAATCATGGGTGAATGACAAAAGTTGCGTAAGTAAGTGAAGCGCAAGTACACACTCCGAAAATGTACTTCAAGTAAAGTACAAGATTTTAAAACCTACTTGAACTAGTATTTTAAGTACAATGCACTTAAAGTAGTTCCCAGCACTGTCAGTTCCACAGTAAAGCTGGAAGTGGAGCGAAAAAAAAGGTTACAACTTTGTCACGCGAGCCGAGAGCCTTCTATTGATGAAGACAATGATTGACGGTCAGCTCGCGTACTCCTTCACTGGGATGCCGCCGTATTTTGTCCAGGCCTGATAATGCTAGAGGCACTGAACATGCGCATTAGGAGACGGCATATTGACGGGCGCCCAACTTCCGGTACGCTCTTCCTCCTGACTCCGGCACTCGTATCTTCCGGCAACTTACGTGCGAAAAACGGTGTTGAAGAGATACGGTTGCGAACACGTTCGCGCGAGGTTCCCTGCGAGATGCTAAGTATATAGCACGAACAGAAAGGATGAATACGTCGTGATTACCGGCCACCGCAAAAGAACGACAGCTAGATACGAGTCTTTACTGCGCTGTCATTTCGTCACCGATTTTGGGTCATGTGTACGCACCGTACTTGCACATATCGCCTTACTTGTATGTAGAAACCCTTTTTGTTTTTACAAGAAGCAACTGCTTAGTTACTTTTGAAGAAAGGAACGAGTAACGTATTTTTCGACTTTTGAATCGAGGAGCGGGTAACGCTATTTAGGTATACTTCCGGAGGGGAACGTGTCCAGCGCGGGTTACCCAAGCTGGTTCCCAGCCCAGTTCGCCCCTATGTCTTTTACAGTCGAAAAGATCCAGATGGACAGCAATAAAGATATGCGCAAAGTGCGTCGATATAGTATACATAACTGAACATATTCGTTGGACTTTATATATATATATATGTCAGTGAATGGTCCTCTCCTTCCGGACAAGCCTTCACACACAAAGAGGTAATTTCGTTTAGCTCATTGGAACAGTCTATTCCTTCTCTTGTGTACCTGCCCTGCTTGTACTTCTCTTAATAAAAAAAATGCTATACTTGAATGCGGCTTACACTAGGTCAAAGACACAGTGCAGGCAAACTCGCGTAAGGTACAACTTGTTAAAACCAGATTTTGGGGACGGAGGAGACAATCACGAACACAAAGCTTTCTACTTGTAATTATCTTCTCTGTCCTCGCGACCCTAGGTTCGACTCTTTATTTTAAGCTCGGTCATTCTAATGTGCGCCAGGCAATGGCTACGTTTATCCGTGTACTCCTGTACTACGCGGACACAATAAGCGGCACGGGGTTTCCATTTCCACCGGTCAGTGTACTCCGAATGAAGCTGGCAAAATTCAGGTTCAACGCAGTATCACCAAAAAAGAATCATTTGAATTCATTGCGAATAAAAAAAAAAGTAAAAGGCATGGCACTCGTCGATTTCAAGCACCAAGTGGTATACGCCATCGCCTCAGCTGTACCCTGGAGTTTGTAGTGAGTCCAAGGAAAACGTTTGATCTCAGGATCTTCCTGCTGAAGCACTCAGATATCGTGGCGTCAGCAAACAGCTGGTACCTCAAAGTGAGTACACGAGTTTTGTTTTTGTGTTTGTAACGTGTATGTTTTGATGCACACGCGTACCACTCATTCCCAGGTCTTCCAGTCAACATATCGCAGGCATGAAAGTTCAGTGTTTCCATCAGTGTGTTAAAAAACCACGAAGTATTAACGAAGAAAAGATATTGGAAGGCGGCCGCTGCTTCAGAAAAGCGACACATACAGAGTAACGAGAAAAGAACGCGTTCCTTCTGATTTGAAGAAGCGGGTGCATTGTGAATCTCAGTTACGTGTAACGCACTTAGCTACTTTTTTCAGCGAGTAGCGCGTAACCATATTTAGTTCAATTCTCTTTAGCGACGTCAACATGTCGGGTATGCACTCAAGACTTATCTTTCCAATAGAGACCACAGATTGATTTCAACTTCGAAAGACAGCGTTCTGTCTGTCCGGTTAAGATCGCCGAAGACTTTGCCTGCGAGAAATACTTTGAACGGAAAGTTTCGAATGTAGGGAAATTAATGCACGGACAGCGAAGTTATAAAACATAAGCTGTCAAGTCGACGAAACCTTATTTCGAAACACCCGATCTGAACTTAGCCGGTCAGCGAGATAATCGGAATGCATGAATTTTCTCCGGTAGAGAGACTTTCGCTTGTCCTTTGTCTTTAAAGAATATCTGAAGCCATTACAGCTAGGAAACACACAACTCTTACTTTGAGATCTTATCAAATACTTAAGACAAGCTAAGCACGTCGGCGAGTGCATGGGAAAAAGTCTTAGATAAAATCCAACCTTGCTCGAACCAAAGTCGCCACTTTCTCCCCTTGAACCCCTGGCCCCATTGCCCACCGAAGCGATTTCAAAGTACTGCCGTGTAAATACCGCCGCGCTAACCACCGCGAAGCTCATTTGTATGTTAAATAAAAAATAAAAAAAATCCGTGGGAACAACAGCGGTTTTATCAACAAACTTCCCTGCCGTTCCCAATCCTCGGCAAACTCGCAGGTATAATAATCTCTTGACTTCTGGTTATTACTGGAACCTCCCGAGAGCTTGAGGGTAAAATAGCGCCTTGATATGCTCCCGTCTTCACGGACGCGCCTTCAAGAACGACGCCGTTAGCAGTGTCCTCGAACGGCAAAACAAGTTCAGACAGTACGGTAAATAAATCTGCAAACGCTAGTTCCAAAACTTACTGTTGTCTTCTTGAATAGTTAAAGGCTCTTTTCAAAAATTTTCCCTGAGAAAATGGCGTTCAGCGGAGTCGACGAATGGACGGGGACGAGGAGCTTGTAAAGTTACACAGCGCGACACTGTTAGCACGAAACAAGCTTCTTTTCTTGGTACACAGCCAGACGCTGCCGGAACGAACAAGCAATCGCCAGTTCTTTTTTTTTTTGTGCTTTTATAATAGAAAGGCTGTCATAAAAACTAGATGCTTGGAGGAAAGTGTTCATTAAGGTGGTGCATTCACATGGTGGACTTGTCTGCGCACACGTTCCTATGAAATCCCTGACGTCACGTTTCCTGGGGTTCGAAATCCGTCATGTTTGAAGTGAAAACAGCAGGCAAAACTCAAGTACGTCTTTGCGGACCTGAGAATTATAATATATCACAGGGGTGAGCCAGGCTGACCCGGCCTAAGAGCCGCAAACGAAACCACGAAACTTCTGGAGCCGCGGGAGGGGAGGGGGGCAATTTAAATTTCGTTCAGGGTCTGACTGTACGTATGAGTGCACAAGGCTGTACGACAGTAGCTTATGGGGGTACAAGGCTGCCGAATTGCAAGCCGTACTTTACTCTGCCTGAAATCCCTTCTTTTTCCTGGGGAAATGCAGAAAAAGGCGGGCGGGGGGGGGGGGGTCCCTTGCGAGGGATCCGCGAGCCGCACTTGGACCAGCAAAGAGCCGCATGCGGCTCGCGAGCCGCCGGTTACCGCCCCTGGTTATATCATGTGAGAAAATGTCATGAAATAGGTCTGCGAACCTGCCGGATCACGGCTATCGATATTTTACACGTGTTTTATTGTCGCTTTTTTTCTGGTCCGTAAGGTCCGCAGACTCGGCACGAACCAATTGCGGCAAACTGCTCGCGCGGCTATCTGGATCTGCTATCATTTTCAGAGTTCGTTCATATGGCCCTTGCTTGGGTGTCTTTTATATAATGGTTGACACCTTATGTCACTTAATGTGCTCATAAGCGCTGCCTTTTAATTGTTTTCTACTTCCCTGCCAAATGTACATATAACATCCCCCCCCCCAAAAAAAAGAAGAAAGCTTCGACGTTTTACAATTTTGTGAATATCAAGATACAGATTGAATTCTTTACTGCTCAAAACAGGCACCCACATAAAAAAAATAGACGCCAATTCAAAATATATTAAAAACAGAAGACAACTGGAGTACTTTAAAAGCACCAAGCGATGTCATAAAAATATATGTAGCCATTAGATCCTTCAGCGCCGGGCCACCTTGGAATGGTGGAACCATTGTATAGTAAAATAATCAGTGAAACGTGGAGTATATTATTTCTGCGAAATTGTGGATGTGTTTATAATCTCTTATTGTTTCGGTTTACGAGAGGATTGTTTCTCTGGGCGAGTTCTCCAAAGAACTTTTAATGAGACTTAAGAAAATTCAATATTAAACATTCGAATGCTAACTCGATAAAACGTATTGTGACTAACATGAATTCTGTTAAAGCTGAGTGATCTCGTTAAAAGGTAAGTTATGTTCCTAAACATGTTTATCGCTTGCGGAACATTGGGATTAAGGCGGAACAGAATGCATAGCTATTTATCTTAACCCATGGGCGTACCAACCAGGGGGGCAAGCTTGCCCCTCCAGGTCTCAGAGTGGGGGGCAAGGCATGTGTTTTGCCCCCCTCCCCCCCGAAACAGCCGCCAATGGGCAGGGCGAACACTGGCCGGCTGCGCCCAATGCATACCAAGGGCACCACCCCCGGCCCTGGGGGGGGGGGAGGTCTCGTTGCCCCCTCACTCACAAACACGTTGGTACGCCACTGTCTTAACCCATGGCCTAGGTAACGTTCAATTAGTTTCAACGCTTCTAACACCTAATAAAATCGTTTTTCTGCTTAATTTATCTTTATGTGGTCCCCCACTAATCTTACGAATTTACGGACACAATAGTCAATATGTTTATCTGCGAAGCTTCTGTGCGCTCTTTCCACCCAGAGGCTGAGTATTCATTTTTTTCTTTCTGTCGTCGCGCTTTAGGCATTTCCCAGTAAGGGAGGATGACTCCCCAGTCGGGTCTGTTGAAGTACGATGTGCGTGCTGAAGGCGGGTCAACGCGGGATGCGGTCACATCGATCACAATGGATCAAATTCTGTTTTGTTGTCGCCAGCTGCAAAGTAAAGCGTAACTCCGGTGTAAAACGAGGCTGACATTGACTAGCGTCAGCAACATCGTTGGGCGCCTATTTCGAATTTTAGTAAAATATGACCTACCATAGCCTCCTGTATGAAGCAGCTGGCAGATCGCCACACGAAGCGGCCGCGAAATTGAAAAGGTAGAGCGGCGGACAACCGATGAGAGGAGAGCCACGTGACTGGCGCCTGCTGCTGCGAGACGCCGAAACACACTTCTCCCGAGCGAACAAATGTGTTTCGGATCCTCGCCGCTGCAAAAGCTGCGCGCTGACGTCCAGGTTCCCCGAGAAATGGCTCTTTGATGCTCTGTGCTACCAGATCCTCGCGCCCCAAATCTGCGACCGGGCACTCTATGGCTCCGTCGTCGAACTGCCAGGCTTTGCGAGTATATAGAGGAGGCAAAAGACCTACCCGAACGCACAAAAAGTTCGAAATACGAGAAGCCTTTTCATGGAACTCAACGCCAGTGAAGCTTTGCGATGCTAAAAGCCATGGTGGTCAACGATAACCTTGTTTCGCACTTAAAGGGGCCCTGCAACAACTTTTGACTGGTTTTAATTTGCACCGAACCTAAGCGCACTGAACGTAGTAACTTAATGAAACTTTTCTTTTCGCAAAATTCGCTTTATTTTAAAAAGTTATAGGCGAATTGGAATTACAATAACAAGCAAAAAATAACCGCCTTCATGACGTCGTAGGTCCTGGCTTGAGTGGCCGTGAACTAGAGGAGGGGTAGTGAGCCATTCGAGCGCTCACGATTGCCGCACTCCATGTCGACGGCTCGAGAGGGCGCCACTAAACCGTGTGTTGGATAGGCTGTATGAAGCGGGCGGCCAGGGCGGCTCGCATTGCATTTGCTGCGCGATTAAAGACTATTTCGGCATAACAATTCATTGGCCATAAACGACAGCAAAAACGGGGTAAAGATCAGTACAGAACGGGAGCCACTTCGCGCTGCCATACCGCCAAATGGCCTTTCTACGCTCCGGGACCTTTCTACGCTCGCCGTTCGACGGCGCCTCATCCCACTAGCCCTTTCTAGTATGCGCCGTTTTTCCGCCGCTTGGTGGCGGGTATGTCGACGGGTCATTTCTTGTTTCCGTACTTTATAAACTGCATTTGTTTCTTTTCTGATCTAAAATACTGAACAAAACTACTTTCATACAGAATTGAAACGGTTCGCGACACTTATATTTTCTATCTAGACTTAAAAAAAAGCTTTTAGCGGCTTTGGCCAGTAGTAAGGCCAGGACCTAAGACGTCACATTTTGCGCGCTTTTGGTACCGTGGGTCGCCCTCGTCGGTCGAGGAGGTTTCCGCGTCGTCCGGTTAAAATATGACGCACTGATATTTAGTTACTCTCTCCGTGCCCGCTGGCTTGCCCGAACCCCAAGAGACGTGGAAACCGCAAAAAAGGTAGACGCGTAAATGTGATTGCAGGGCCCCTTTAAGTCAGTGGGCTCCATGAACTGAAGGAGACACTGAGTGCTCCTTAAGTGTTTTTGAGGTAACCAAAGATACATGATTCTGCTGACCGATCAGATGCTGTAAATGGATTTTTTTAAATGCTTGCCACCGTGCGTGGACCTTTCTTACTCACCCCGTCTGGACGACCCATTGTTAGGTGTCGGGGAATATTGACACCTTGCTCTCGCTTTCTGACTCTGCGGCTTATTGAACTTTGTCATGGCATGTTTACTGCTGAGAGCGATCCCGAAACTATTTCGGCAAAGCTTTTGGCAAGGTGCCTCACTCTCCGCAGTACACGTTTTACCTTGAAGTGTGCGCTGATGATGGATCCAAAATGCTCTATTTGAGAGAGAGGCATTCGTTGATGTGACTTTGAGGCGTGCCTCGCGTGTCAATGGTCGAATTCTCTTTATTAATAACATAGTGGTAAATGCTATCTCGCCTGGAAGGTTGTTTGTGCACTATGGAGTTTTGCATCGCAGAATGTTATGACGCTGATCCTGCAATCGAAACTACTTAGAATCTCTGACTGGCGTAAAATGTGATAACTATAGTAAGGAAACGAATCATTAAGTGTATGAACGTCGCGTTTGGAATGAAGCGTAATTTAGTCTCCTTGCATTTTTAATGCGAAAGCATTAACTACCCTTAAAAAGGAACCGGCGGCGTCTGGAGGAGAAAAAAACGCGAAAGAAATGTTTATTTTTCGATTGACTGAGCAGAACGGCCCCTAGGTAGCCATTGGCGGCCGCTTCACGAGAGGGCGCGCTCGGCCGCATTCTCGTGGCAGGTGTCATCGGAGGCAGGGGGAAGGGGCTGCGGCCGCTTCACGAGAGCGCGCGCTCGGCCACCGCTCTCGTGGCAGGCGTCGTCGGAGGCAGGGGGAAGGGGCTGCGGCCGATTCACGAGAGCGCGCGCTCGGCCACCGCTCTCGTGGCAGGCGTCGTCGGAGGCAGGGGGAAGGGGGCTGCGGCCGATTCACGAGAGCGCGCGCTCGGCCACCGCTCTCGTGGCAGGCGTCGTCGGAGGCAGGGGGAAGGGGCTGCGGCCGATTCACGAGAGCGCGCGCTCGGCCACCGCTCTCGTGGCAGGCGTCGTCGGAGGCAGGGGGGAAGGGGGCTGCGGCCGATTCACGAGAGCGCGCGCTCGGCCACCGCTCTCGTGGCAGGCGTCGTCGGAGGCAGGGGGGAAGGGGGCTGCGGCCGATTCACGAGAGGGCGCGCTCGGCCGCCGCTCTCGTGGCAGGCGTCGTCGGAGGCAGGGGGGAAGGGGGCTGCGGCCGCTTCACGAGAGCGCGCGCTCGGCCGCCGCTCTCGTGGCAGGCGTCGTCGGAGGCAGGGGGGAAGGGGGCTGCGGCCGATTCACGAGAGGGCGCGCTCGGCCGCCGCTCTCGTGGCAGGCGTCGTCGGAGGCAGGGGGAAGGGGCTGCGGCCGCTTCACGAGAGGGCGCGCTCGGCCGCCGCTCTCGTGGCAGGCGTCGTCGGAGGCAGGGGGGAAGGGGCTGCGGCCGCTTCACGAGAGTGCGCGCTCGGCCGCCGCTCTCGTGGCAGGCGTCGTCGGAGGCAGGGGGAAGGGGGCTGCGGCCGCTTCACGAGAGGGCGCGCTCGGCCGCCGCTCTCGTGGCAGGCGTCGTCGGAGGCAGGGGGAAGGGGGCTGCGGCCGCTTCACGAGAGGGCGCGCTCGGCCGCCGCTCTCGTGGCAGGCGTCGTCGGAGGCAGGGGGAGAGGGGGCTGCGGCCGCTTCACGAGAGCGCGCGCTCGGCCGCCGCTCTCGTGGCAGGCGTCGTCGGAGGCAGGGGGAAGGGGGCTGCGGCCGATTCACGAGAGGGCGCGCTCGGCCGCCGCTCTCGTGGCAGGCGTCGTCGGAGGCAGGGGGGAAGGGGGCTGCGGCCGCTTCACGAGAGCGCGCGCTCGGCCGCCGCTCTCGTGGCAGGCGTCGTCGGAGGCAGGGGGAAAGGGGCTGCGGCCGATTCACGAGAGGGCGCGCTCGGCCGCCGCTCTCGTGGCAGGCGTCGTCGGAGGCAGGGGGGAAGGGGGCTGCGGCCGCTTCACGAGAGGGCGCGCTCGGCCGCCGCTCTCGTGGCAGGCGTCGTCGGAGGCAGGGGGAAGGGGGCTGCGGCCGATTCACGAGAGCGCGCGCTCGGCCGCCGCTCTCGTGGCAGGCGTCGTCGGAGGCAGGGGGAAGGGGCTGCGGCCGATTCACGAGAGCGCGCGCTCGGCCGCCGCTCTCGTGGCAGGCGTCGTCGGAGGCAGGGGGAAGGGGGCTGCGGCCGATTCACGAGAGCGCGCGCTCGGCCACCGCTCTCGTGGCAGGCGTCGTCGGAGGCAGGGGGAAGGGGCTGCGGCCGATTCACGAGAGCGCGCGCTCGGCCGCCGCTCTCGTGGCAGGCGTCGTCGGAGGCAGGGGGAAGGGGCTGCGGCCGCTTCGACGAGAGGGCGCGCTCGGCCGCCGCTCTCGTGGCAGGCGTCGTCGGAGGCAGGGGGGAAGGGGGCTGCGGCCGCTTCACGAGAGGGCGCGCTCGGCCGCCGCTCTCGTGGCAGGCGTCGTCGGAGGCAGGGGGGAAGGGGGCTGCGGCCGCTTCACGAGAGGGCGCGCTCGGCCGCCGCTCTCGTGGCAGGCGTCGTCGGAGGCAGGGGGGAAGGGGGGCTGCGGCCGCTTCACGAGAGGGCGCGCTCGGCCGCCGCTCTCGTGGCAGGCGTCGTCGGAGGCAGGGGGAAGGGGGCTGCGGCCGCTTCACGAGAGGGCGCGCTCGGCCGCCGCTCTCGTGGCAGGCGTCGTCGGAGGCAGGGGGAAGGGGGCTGCGGCCGACTTCACGAGAGTGCGCGCTCGGCCGCCGCTCTCGTGGCAGGCGTCGTCGGAGGCAGGGGGAAGGGGGCTGCGGCCGATTCACGAGAGGGCGCGCTCGGCCGCCGCTCTCGTGGCAGGCGTCGTCGGAGGCAGGGGGAAGGGGGCTGCGGCCGCTTCACGAGAGGGCGCGCTCGGCCGCCGCTCTCGTGGCAGGCGTCGTCGGAGGCAGGGGGAAGGGGCTGCGGCCGCTTCACGAGAGTGCGCGCTCGGCCGCCGCTCTCGTGGCAGGCGTCGTCGGAGGCAGGGGGGAAGGGGGCTGCGGCCGCTTCACGAGAGTGCGCGCTCGGCCGCCGCTCTCGTGGCAGGCGTCGTCGGAGGCAGGGGGGAAGGGGGCTGCGGCCGCTTCACGAGAGGCGCGCTCGGCCGCCGCTCTCGTGGCAGGCGTCGTCGGAGGCAGGGGGAAAGGGGGCTGCGGCCGCTTCACGAGAGCGCGCGCTCGGCCGCCGGCCGCAACCTTCGCAGTAGCCAAACGTGGCCGTCCACGCCAGTACACCGCAGACGAACTAAGGGAGCGGAAGAACGACATTCATGCTTTCGTATTCACAACTCATAAGAGTGCTTATAGCCGCTGACAGGTCAAGAACGAAGTGGAAGCTCCTTCCACCTCTTTCCACTTTGGTAGAGCGAACGCTGGAGGGGAGGTCGCCTCCCCTCCAGCGTTCGCTCTACTAAACTGGAAAGAGGTGGAGGAGCTTCCACTTCGGTGCTTGACCTGTCATCGGCTATATGTAGTCCTCTGAATTCTTACTGGTGATTGAAAAAAGTAAAAACACTAATTTGAAGTACCAGCTTGTTAAACACTTTTCGTACTCCCCTATCGCACAGGCCATTAGAAAGCTAGACGTAAGGAAACTGTTCTCATTTAAAGGTTATGCACTGCTCCAGAAAGATTGCAAGAAATCAGTGCTGAGGCGTTACCGAAAAAAAGTACAGAAATACGTTCCTCGTTACATGCAAATAAAAAGAACGCGTTATTGTTACCGTTAAAAAGTAACGCAGTTACTTTTGCGTTACTTTTTTAAATTATGAATTAGCACGTTTTACTCTTTTCACGTTACAAGTATGCATAAGCATCATATTTCAAGAAACATTATGTCCGTTTACGTTGTCAGGAGGCTTTCGTGGGTCAGCTTGACAGTTGATCTCGGGCTTGTTTTTCAGTTCGCTGGGTATGCGTGTTTCCCCACCAAATGCGTGGGGTCTCGGAGAGGCTTAGGCGGTCCGACTGTTGGGTCGTGTCTTAAGAAATGCTGAACCGAAATCTAGATTCCACAAAACACGCGGCAAAAGCGTGCAACGGGATGTTACAAACACCAAAACAACACTCATACAGCGATATCTCGGAACAGATGACCGTATTTTTCAACAAAAAGAGGCGCATTTCACAGAAATGTTTACGTCTTGTTTTTCCGAAGAGGAGAGGGAACGGCGCGCGTCTTCTCCGCCTCGCCGCCTTGAGGGGACGAAGCGAAGAGGATACGAGATATGATGACGTCATGCGCCTCGTCGGCCTGGTTCAATCTAATAATAATGATGGATTTTATTTCCCATTCTTGTTTTGTACAAAAAGGGAGGACGTCAGGACAAAAAGCTGCGATTGCAGCTTGACGAGGTCCTGGCGCCCCTAACACACTTTGGCGGGAAAGCAGCATTGTAAACACAACGAAAAAACAAACACAAAAAATGGGTACCAAAACACAATCGACGAGTATTCACATTGTTGCACTCAGCTTGAATGCATCAAAATAAATATTTAAATAATAAATAATATTTAAATAATAAAATATTTAAATAATAAATAATACTTTTTTCCAAAAATACGGCCGTCCATTCGAGATGTGGCCTTACGAGTAGTGTTGTAGGGATTGTAGCGTCCCGCCTACATCTCCTACATTGTTTTTTTCTTGAAATCTAAATTTCGGCTCATTATCACTTTAAATCGTGGTCTGTCCATTAAGGTCCCTCTTTCCTTTTTTCCCGTCTCAAAGTGCATTGATTGGTGCTTCCGTGTCCATAAACTCAGCTGCATTTGCTAATTTGTGTTGTCTTGTCAGTTTTTTTTATTTCCCCTTTTCTCAGGGAATTCAACTATATAATTAGCTTATTTTGTTTTTGCGGTTCCACCTAGATATTCACAAAAAATGTGACGAAAAACATCTAAAAAATTAACATAGCTTAGCGCCTAAAAACACAAAAAAATTGAAGCGTAATGTTTCTTTCTTTTTATTTTCGGGAAGTAAGGAGTAACGTAACTACGTTACCCGTTACTGTTTTTGAAAAACATAACCAGTACGTTACTACGTTACCTTAAAAAGGAACGCGTTATCGCTGCAAAAAACCACTTATCACGATTTGTGGTCACTGGAAGCGCAGGGCGTGGCATATCGTGTTCAGGCTCCTTGCTTCGTGATTGGTTCATCGAGGTCCTTATCGGCTAATGCCGCCATCTCATTGGCCGAGGAACGATAATGAGATGCACGGTTCTCGCCGCACCCCGCGTTTCTTGAAGGCCGACGACCAGACTGGAGATTCTGCAAGGCAGAAGATCCTTCTCATCGTGGGGAGAAGGAAACGGGCAACGGTGGACAGAGTAAAAGGGGGAAAGGAGGAAGCGAGGGAAAAGTGGAAGGCGCGAACTAGTCGTCGGTCTGCTGCCGGTAACAGTATTAGTGCTTAGGTTCGAAAACTTGTATACGTTTTATGAAATCCGTACTAAAATTACTCGATAGGTGACCGTAAGACCCCGTATGAACGCACAACCGTTTTGCACAGATAAATAGGTGAGAAATATGGGTTGGGCTATCTTTAAAAATAATTAAAAGAAAAGTTTATATAAAAAGTCACTGAGAACGGTACCCGTTATCAACGACGGGACACGGAGACCGATGCCGCTCATCGCGGAAACGTCGGATTCGCGCGGTGTGATAAACACGCGGGAGTTCGCTACGAACTCCCGCGTATTACGGGAACTAATACCACAAATCGCGGAAGCAGCAGATTCGCGTTTCGCGTTGTAATAAACACGCGGGAACCCGCTGCGAAGTCGCACGTCACAGGAACCGACATCAGGCGCGCAGATCGCGTGGACACCGCAAACTCTGCTTCCGCGGTACGACAAAAACACGGAGGAACCAACTAAGAGCTCGCGTGTCGTGGGAACTGGTGCCTCAAATCGCGGACGCAGCAGATTCGAGTTTCACTGTGTGATAAACGTGCGCGAATCTGTTACGAACTTGCATGTGATGGTAACCGACATCGCGCTGGCAGCTCGCGGACGCGGCAAACTCGGGTTCCATGCATGGTACGATAAACAGGTGGGAACCTGCTCCAGAGCTCGCTTGTTATACGTACCGATTCCGCAAATCACGTGATTGACCCGTCGGTAATCTCGAGTGGGCGATGTTTCGGGGAATTTCTAGCCTTCGGATATTTAGTCGGAAAAGCGTGATGGACGATCTCTCCGGGGGGGGGGGGGGGGGGGTTCTACGCGAATATACGCTATATACATAAATACGTCAACATGAAGCCACAAAGTTACTTCTGAGAAAGTATAACCCTACTGAAAAAAAGTATATGAATTTATTTCTGATATGTTTATTGGACACCTTTTTCATATCAGAACTTATTATTTCATATCAGTTTCATATGCCGCATATCAGTTACACTAGGCAAGGTGGCGCTAGATACCACCCTATTCATGTGCTACAAAAATATTTTTATTTACTCACGCCACCATCTAGATACATTACGCATACCACTAGCATCAGCTGAATATATACATTGAGCGGATACACATACACGGCACAACAAATATGAATACAACAGCACACCCAATAACTACTACTGAAAAAATTGGTTTGCTCTTTATGTTTATACAGCCTTGATGGGGAGATGCGCCTCAACGGGTAATCGGTCTCTTAGCTGTAGATGAGAAATTAGCCAGTGCGGTACAACCGCTAACCTGGGGTTTTTAACGTGCATCACGCAGTAGTGATCACACGAACGCGTGCCGGTACGAAACTCATCCAGATCGAAACGGGCGGGGGCGGTGGGGAATCGAACCCAGGAGGTTCCCAGCGCAAGCTTTCGCTCCACGCTCCGAGCTGAGACGCGTTAGCCCACTCGGCCACTTCCTCCCCTACTACTACTGAGCTCTCCGTTTCCGCCTTTTATACAGGTCGTTTTGTAAGTACGGAGTTTTTCGGTGACCACCTAAGCAAAAAATAATATTCTCAGCATGTTGGATTTTTTCAGTAATGTCATACCTCTGAGAGTATTTTGAACGGCTCAGGGGATGAATCTCTTAATAAAAAGTAAACGCTCATGCCGTAATTATTTGAAAGCCAGTAAATCAACCCGCTCCACTGCGGCAAGTCGTATACTGAAAAACATTATATGAAATTATTTCTGATATGTTTATTGGACACATGCATACCAGTTGGCATATGTTGCATATCAGTTCTTATATGCCACATATCAGTTTTTGGTTATTTCATATCAGTTTCATATATCGCATATCAGTTTTTGTATATTTCATATCAGTTCTTATATGCCAAATATCAGTTTTTGGTTGTTTCATATCAGTTTCATATATCGCATATCAGTTTTTGGGTATTTAATATCAGTTTCATATGTCGCATATCAGTTTTTGGATATTTCATATCAGTTCTTATATAGACTCATATAATTTTTTTCAGTAGGGAACAAGAATAGCAGTGAAGCATGCATTAGAAACGATATGGAATGCAATTTTTTTTTTTCAGAAAACCTGCGCTTTTAGCATATGCTTGCTGTTTTTAGTAACTTGATGGGAATTCACACAAATGGCCGGCGTGATCATGGAGTGAAAGGTGTTGACTAAATCTACTTTGTAAATAATATTGGGCTACATTCCAGGAAGCGATAATGGATCTTAGCTCTTTTTTTGTTTATTCATGTGCCGGTGTGTGTATATGATCGTCTTTATGCTCATTTTTATTATATCTTAGCAATTTTTTATGTCTGAGCTTGTTTTGAGCTGTACCCGCTGCAATGGTCTTCCGCTCAGGTTGGTTCCGTGCATAAATATATGAACCTAAGCTTTTATTCGAGAGTCGTTTAAGTTTTCAAAAATCTGTAGTTCGTTTCTGCTACGCGAAAATTCTGTTCACGTTTCACACCAAATGTCAACCTCGCATGGGTCATGGAATTGACATTCCACGAATTGTCTGAAGGTTTCTTCTGGTTGCATAGAAAGGCTCGGCTATTATTTCTCTCGAATGAACAATTCAATAACTTCACGTTTTATTAAATATAACCTGGAGCTACACTTAAAAGCCTCATTCTAAAACTTGGAAAGCCTGGAGCGTCTGTGCCGCAATCCAGACGGTGAACCAAAAGGTGGCCACCAAGTCGACAAGCACGCTCTGACCAGAGACTTCGGCTTTGAATGTACGTTCTCACTTTTTCGGAACGCCTTCCTTGGTCACTGAAAAGTGTGGTTTGCTGCCAAGTAATAACAGGGCGGCTCGGGCAATCGTAAAACCCGCTTTCTTTCATGGAGCGTACCAAATCTTTTCGAAAGGACGATACTCTTATAAAACCACCGGGCACACGCGGAGAAGGAAAAAAGAATAACAGGACTCCCGCTGACTGAGTCTTAGTGTTGGCAACAAGGAACAAGCAAACAAAGACAGGCGCTTTGAATCCCAAAGAAGACATTTCGAAGCGGACGCGGATAATCGTTCGAAAGTCATGCTCATCTTCCTGAGAGCTCAGTCTGACAGGCGTGCTTTCCGTCCCTGCAGCTTCACGAATGACACAGTTTCAGTCGGGTGACTGTTTTCTTCTTTTCTTGGTTGTCGTTCCGAAAGGGTTCTTTTATCGCCGAGGACAGCTGTCCGTTCCCAGTGTGACGAATCATTGTATACGAACCACGGTTTGTATACAAGTTGGCGCGCGAGCGTCTCCCCTGTGTCTATACAGGAACCAGACAGGGCGTTTACACAGGTCGGTCTCAAATAACTTATATATATATATAAAAATAATGTAGCTTTCAGAGCTTGTCGCTTGCGTGCTTTAGCGTAAGGAGGAAGTTCCTCACAAAGAATTTCAAACTGTGTCATCCCATTCCCTGACATCGATCTAAAAATGGCCGGCACACCCAGAGAACAGGCTGTGTGAGCATTTCCTTTGGATATTGTTTTCAATGGTAAGACGCATGGCAAACTTACTGTCACATATTGTCGTACATAAAAAGGGAAGTTGGACGTGAAATAGAAAATTTATGTTTAACGAGGCGAACTTGTGCCTCCAAACTCAAAGCGAAAGATACCAGCGTTTTGCGTCGAAGACGAAAGGGCGACTGTCCTGAACAAGTGGCTTACCTCTTCTTTTATACTCGCGACATGCTCTTGAACGTTCCGAACCTGAATACACGATGACAGCCGAGCATGGCCTGTAACTTCCCAGAACAGCACAGATTGATAAAGAAAGGACTGGACCAAGCGGGGTGCGAACACCGTTCCTTCGTGTGGCAGCCGCGCAGGTTGCCAACTCCTCCACGCACGCGTCAATATTATAATATGAACGCTAATAGGATAGCACTAGTTATAGTAGGTTCAAATATGTTAAAGTTCGGCGTATATCAATTAAGATGCAATTAAGGGCGCTCTTTAAAGCTAATGTAAACATTGCAAAGCTACCATACTCAAACACACTTTTTTTAATGAACAAGTCTGGGCGAGCTACCTACAAAATAAAGCTGGTGGAGTAGCGAGTGTTTTTGTGTTGATATTCTTTATAGTTTCCGAAATGCGAAGCTGGTGTAGATGACCCAACAGTTGTATTTTTTCCAGCGAAAATACCATCGCGAAAATCATTTTATGAAAAAAAAAGTGTTTTTTTTGTTGCAGTTTTGTTCAGCCAAAGGCCGTCCAAAACCAATAATTGCGTTTGCTCACGTAGTGCGTCGGGATCGACGGAGCAAGATATTACGTTTTGATGTCCACAAAAACGGCGGCTTTCTCAATTGGTTTAAAGCTTTTGCTTCTCTATGTCGTCGGGACAGTACTGCTTCAAGAGTGATGCTTATCAAACATCGTAAACCCGTCCCCGCGATTATCTTACCATTTTATTTTTCTTCCCTCTCAGTCTCCGGTGTTGCAACTTTTAAAGTTCCGGCATGCAGCTTCACTTTGCATTTCTATGCTGCATCTCCCGTGAAGGAGCAAATCATGCTTGAAGATTACGTTCCTTATTTTTAGATATTTATCATCGTGACTGTAAAAAAAGAAAAAGAAGAAGAGGAAGGCGCAGGAATCGACGGAGAAAAAGAGAAAGAAGAGAGAGAAACCTGTAAAAAGCGAGTGTACACAAATTATTTTTGCCAGGTCCTTGAACCCCCTCTAGTCGGTGCATTGGCAATGAGAATGTCGTAGTATAAATAAATAAATAAAGAAATATAGAAAAGAAAGAAAGGAAGGAAAACAACTAAATGAATGAATGGACTCACATTGACCCGAAGGGCGAGAGGTATGGTTCCAGATAGCCCTTCCGAAATACACCACTTACCCACCAGCTCAACGTACGGTTGTTCGTTTACCTGTTTTCTTATTATTTATTTATTATTTTTATTATTTATCCATTCATGAATTTTTTCTATTTAAAAATAATAAGACGTAATTTAGCGTAGAAATACGATGCAATACAAACGCAGCAAAGCTCCGCAAACAAAATTGAGAAAATTACCCTAGACGTATATCTTACACAACCGTAACACATTTTTGGGAAATTGTACAGTGCGTGATATATGAGCGCGTCCTATGTCAGAATTTAAGTCGAAAGACTGTATAACCGAAAAGTCTAAGCTGTGCAGTATATGTATAAGTCTCATAAAGACAGAAACATGTGCTTAGCCTAACATTGCACCAGTCGTCTGAATTGATTCAAGGTTACAGGTTGTGGAAATCATTTTGAAAAGTGTTTATCACGCTGGCCGAAACGTCCTTATGTATCGTTTTTTTCCAGATTCTAGTACGCAAACGGTGTCTAGTCCACAGTGGCAAATTTGGGGTCAAAAAATAAAAGGATTTTGCTTAGGTACAGTCTGCAAGCCGTGCATAGTCCGAACGTGAAAATTGTCGTACACAGTAAACCTTGGCAAATAGCTGCTGTATTACCTCACAAAGGAGCTTGCATCATACATAAATCACCATTAACATACTGTGTTATTTATAAAATCTTTTACGTCTCATCACAATAAATGATCTAGAAACAAATTATTTAGTCTGCACCTGTAGATAATGAAAGACGAAGAAAGAATAAACAATTAACACTGGGACAACGCAACCACATCTTTGTGGTTGTGTTGTCTCAGTGTTAATTGTTTATTCTTTCTTCATCCTTCACTTCAGAACCAACATGCTCTTCTGCCAAGTATACCTGTAGATAGCTCGGGTAAAATTTCAACTTTCAGACATGTACATTCTGGGGACTATATAGTTTGGAAAATACCACAATTTATTTATTTATTAAGCTCTTTCACAAACCCCGAAGGTCAAGGTAATACAGAAGGGACTAGAGCGGTTTAGTTAAATAACAAAATTAACTTTTCACTAAATGAGTAGATGTATTTTGTGGAAGTCATTTCAGGCAGGCCGTTCGAGTCTGCAGATGTTGCCGGAGAAAAGAAACTAAAAAAAAAAATGATGATCAATCCAAGAGATTATGCGTTGCGGTAGCAAGATGGATGTAGAAGGTCGTCGAAGTAAAACTTGTGAAAAAGAAAAAGTTTGCCAATACGTTTGCGAGAACGTAGGGCGGTCAATGATAAAGTTTGTTGAAGTTCAGTGACGCTGAAAGAAATTAGAATATTGAGATGTCAAAAAGAGATCTGCACTGTTTTGAACTGATTTCAAACCGGTTGCAAGATATTTAAGGTAAAGGTCCCATGCTGATGATGAATGTACTAATTTAGGTCGTACTATGGAGACGTATTCACAGGCGCTTGATTGATGAAGAAGCGAGACGAAGGTTACGACGTAAGATGCCGAGGGTGGGATTTCAATCCGAAGTGATGGAAATGTCCTTGATTGGTGTATTACCAACAGAGGCCTCGTAGGGTGCTATTGCCTATCCAGTCATTAGATGGACAAGTGGCACCCACCGTTTTCAGTGAAAAGACTGAGATTGGCAAGATGATGGCGAGTAAATATTAAACAAACTAAATGCTCTTGGGAAGTTTGTAATACATTTTTTTTTGCTTTTTACTTTTTTTATTTTGGGGCATTTGGTCCGGAAGGATTGGCGGCGAGAGTGGAAGTTTTGCCGATTGCTTTACCCATAATTAGTGTCATTTTAGTTAGATTTTTTAGCTAGAATGTTTTAATTGATTTTGGGCTATTTTTATTTAAAACTTGCTGATTAAAAATGTCCTCCACGTCATTTAAAATGCCAACAGCATGATTGGTTATCTAAAACATAATTTTTTCCAGACTCCCTGACCCTGAAACTCCTTTTCTATAAAACACTAGTCCGGCCAAAACTTGAGTACGCTTCTGCGGTTTGGGATCCTAACACTGAGAGGCTTGTCGGCGCCTTGGAAGCTGTACGCTTCGAACGCCAGGAATACGCTTCGAACGCCAGGAACCCTAACCCCAACTGCCATTGACTAAGGTTCCTGAATGTCTGTCACGCTGTGACTGACTTGCTGTCCTGCGTCTGCCGATTGGTGGCGCATTACGCCACAAAAATAAGAGACAAAACTGCAACGTCATATTTCTGAGGACGGGAGGGAGGGGGCGGCTTGTCAGAGTCCTCTCGTTCCCTCCACATGGTATTAAAGTCCCTTGATAGTTCTTTTACAAGTAACGGCATTCAATACACATTCCCTGGAACAAAATGGCGGCATTCAGTTCAAACATCTGCTGTGCGCCGTCATTCGCTTCCTAGAACCTGCACCGTCACGCTTTCGAAGCTTAAAAAAATGTCGCTACTTGAAGGAAGCTCTTATCTACAGACTTTACACGGCGTGAGCGAATGGTTCTTTCGTGACAAGGCCGTACATCTCGATCTTCGTCACCGAACGGAGGCCACAGCAGATTGAAAACGCGAGCTGCACCCGGCTGGGTCTCCTATTCTCGCTGACTGAGCACGTGTCTCAGCCGAACGGTGCCGCTGCACTCGTGTCTAATAGTGTGCGAGTAGTGGTTCGAATTGAATGGCGCAGTGTCATGCCTGGCTTCAACACTGCTGAAATAACCGGAGTTGCCGTGGCTTTCCCTTGCACTGTGAACGGTATAAATGATGCGGCGCTGTTCGATTCGAACCACCCAGTGTACACCTCGTGCATTAAAGAAGCTTTGGGTAATTTACGCGTGTCACTATTTTTTGTACTTTCCGTTATCATTTTTGGCCTATGAACGCTGCCTTCAATTGGCCTACACGTCCTTGTTTTTCCTATGAAATGAAGGAAAAAAACAACAACAACATAAACACTATTGAGGAACGAGCGGGTGGAACTACACTATTAATCATATAGCGGGATCCTGCTAATGAACAGTGGATCTAGGGATGCAAATTCGGGCTAACTACCACTATCTCTCAAGATCCGAATAAAAAGAAAGAGAGCCGATAAAAAAAAATTAGGCACCAATGAGTATACTTCATTTCTGAGCAAGCTCAAACTCTGCATTGAGGCGATGACGAAAGCCTCCAAACGCAGGAACACCCTCATCATCCGATATGGATGTGACAAAGAAAAGTGAAAGTGCCGCAAAGGTCACCCCCCCCTTTTTTTTTTTCCAAGAGAAAAAGAAAAGAAAAGAAAGAAAAAAGAAAGGCCCTGACACCGACAGGACGAAGAAAGCTCCGGTGTTTGCGAGGAAGGACGAGTCTTAAATTAGCCTCTCGCAGAAACAATCTTCCGTCCGTCCGTCACCAAAGGAGAAAGCGAAAGGTTACTACGCTGAGTCACACGTCCCGTGTGTGTGTATAGCGCGTATACCACGCTGAGGTCAAGAGCGTTCCTCGTCTTCCGACATAATACCCACGTTTCCCAAACATATCCTTCCCGGCAGTTGCAGTGCCAATCAGGGGACAAAGCGCGGCAGGAAACGGCAAAGGTTCTTTCGCCTCGGCGTTTCTCTCTCGTTTGGGGGACGAAAACAAAAGGACACGATGAGAAGAGGCCCCTTCGTGCTAGGAGGGTCAAGGTACCCGGCCGTTAACCTTGAAGCGGGCGGAGTGTGTTTGCCGTTGGCCTTTGTCTCTTTCATGGAGGAGACAGGTAGCTCCGTTCGGAGATGCGCTCACGAAAGGGTCCTTGTGGCATCCGTCGCGTATAACAGTAATTAAGCTAAGACCCGTCTCCTCCGCCAAATATGCAGCCTCTCTATTGCTGACAGCTGAGTCAGACGAGGTTTTGATGCGCGACCGTCGTGCATCTCAGGTGGCACGAATAGTTTGTGAACGCAGTTTATTAATTTTTTCCTTTTTTTTTTCGTTATTTAGGACTTAGTCTGTTAGGATGCGTATCAGCTCCAACTGCGTGCGAATCCTAGTCTCTATTTTTTTATTTTGCTTGGGAGAGCTGCTACGACAGTGAATAAGGGTCGGCTCGATTTAGAAAGACAGCGTTTTGTAGTCACCAGGGTGTCGAACCGGAACCGAACCGAACCGAAAACCGGAACAGAACCGTTATTTTTAGCCGAACCGGAACTGAACCGAACCGAAATCTTCGCCGCCATCTTGGAACTGAACCGGAACCGAACCGAAAAAAAATATAACGGTAACCGGTTCAAAACGGTTCAAGGTAATTTTTTTTATTAGTATCAGAAACTGAACATATGGGAATAAAAAATTGCCGGCTGTATTTGTATCTATTGATCAAATCGTCATATACAGTATTGCAATGTATGGTAAATTGTGGGTTTTCGTGGCGCTTTTGTATTGGCACTATGATTAACCATGTGTCACGTGACGTCATGGTGTCAATACATGTTGTCAAGTAATGCCACGTGACCTCGTGACGTCACGTGACTCACCGTGTCAGCTGGATTTAATTTGAGGAAGTCGCTAGATGTATTAACCTTGTTGACAGTGTGACGTAACATGACATCACAATTTCGCACCGAGAGTCACGTGACACCGTGACGTAAGCGATTTTCATTGCCTTTAGTCGAGTGCTCGGGTTCATGACAATCAGCATCGCCAAACATTCGGGTAACTGCTCAAGTCAATTAAATATGATAATAGCCCAACTCTAACAATATCTGAAGCTCAGCCCTAGCTTTTGCTTTCCAAACCCTAGCCGCCTAGGGCATGACTACGATGAACACTGATGGTATATAATTAGCGTCAGATCACGTGGCCGCTTGTTCAAATGGCGAGTTGAGGAGGGGATCCACAGCTGTCTCTTTCCTTTATTTCTTCTGCATCTGCTATTGCGCGGAGGGGAAACTAATGGATGTTTTCGCAAGCTAGCAACGTCAGGGGTTACGTCTTAGCAGTATTTATTGAAAGTACAAAACAATTTTCAAGACCAATTTTACATCATTGAGGCACCCAAACATTTTATCGTTGTTGCTGAACTGCATCCGAAAGATGTCACCGAGAATCGAAGTATTGAAATGACTAAATGCGACTTATTAATATGACGTTACATAGAGCTACATGTGTGTACGTAAGGAATACCTAAAAGAAAAAATTAGTGACCTCAGAGGGACAGCCGAACGTTGGCAGTCGCTGTAAGTCTCACACGAGCGTCGTTCTCAAGTTATTGCCCAAGTTTCGACCCCTTCTGTATTTTGCTTAAAGGAGGTATAAAAAATTTCTATACATCAATAAATACTACTCAGGATCCCTCCCAAACATTATTAACTGATTGAACTTGGCTTTGCTCTTTTTTCTAGGCAGTGGCAGTCGCCGAAAAAATTAGAAAAATATGAGCATCAATTATTCCCTCAACTCGGAGCCAGAAGCGGCCACGTGGCCTGGTGCCTAAATTATGCCGCTAATTAACGTTAAAAGAATTTGGCTATTCTCATCACCGCATGCAGTGGTTGACACGAGCCACTACCCAATTGTCCTCAAAGGCATTGATTGTTACGAGCCGATGTCCAGTGCTCACGCAGTTCTCGTGTCCAACCCATGAGCCGCGCTCGACTGTCGTCAGGCGGGTGGTTTTGATCCCACAATTACGACATCAATCTTTGCGAAGGCAAGACTAAAAGAAATAGTCTCGTTTTATTCTCGCAATTGCACCGCGACAAAGAAGCTTCTAAATCAGTGGCGGCCGGTGCGAGTATACTTGGGCCAGACTAGGACCAGTACGCCTCTGAAAGGTCATGAAGATTCCAACCTGGTATCGTTTTATGACCCCTTTAAACTTCACGGGGTGCAAAATAAAAGCAATGAAGAGTTGCTGTTAACAAGTGACAAATAAAATTGTCGAATTAGCACACACAAACGGAGGAGGCAATTCCTCAGGAATACTTTCAGCCTTTCCACTCTGGTGAAGAAGGAAGACCAGCGAAGCTGTACTACGGTGCGAATGAAGTAATGGCCGGCCGCAAGTCGGCAAGCCAGAGTGGAAAGGCTGGAGTGGTTGGCGCCATCTATGCGCGACGGCGGCGACCAGACAACCGGCTATCCGGTTGTCTGGTTGCCGTCGTCACTTATAGATGGCGGTAGCTGTCCAAAGTTTAGTGTCATCATTTGTTTGCTGACGGACACGATACTGGGCAAACTAGCCCTTAACAGCTCCGCTGTAAAAAGAAGTTGTGTGTGTGTGTGGGCGGGGGAGGGGGTTAGTTTTAAAAACATACTGTGTTGGAAAGGTTCCTCTCCTCCGCATTTTCGGCGCAGACCAAAAAGCGTTACCCCGGAAACTACTTTGTTTGCAAAAACGCTCTTGCCAAAAAAGCATGTCTTTGCCGTGCCAGACGCTCGCGCCGTTCCTCACGACGATGCACTAGGAATAATAATACGTGCCTTTCAAATACTTGCCTTTCACTGCCTGAGCCTCCTGCAGCGTGCATTTTGCCCCATCGAATTCGATTTTCTCAGCAAGAAGAAATCACAATGACCACCAGCCTATAGTGTGATGACGTCACGTGCATACCATGTTAAACAGCTCAGCTTTCTGGTGAAATGTGATGTTCGCAACACTAGCAATAGATGTCCTAATTGTAAAGTTGTGCAGTGTTTATAGCAGTCTCGCGATGATATATGGCAGCCTTGAGAAATGTTAGAGCGCATGACTATTTAAGCATAGTGTTGTAAAGTGAGGGCACAAAAACAAGTGCAGGTAAAACCGAATATAACACTAGCCTCCCGAGGCAGTATTTATCGAAGTTTCGAGCTCATGCAAGCTGATGAAATGTGATTTATACTAAGATTTTAGGAATCTTCGTCTGTCCGTCGCGGTATTTATGTAAAATTATGAATTTCATTGCGTGCATCTTTACGCATCTCTTTTTGCAGTAAGGCGCTCTGTAAGGGATTATTTCGAAAAAGAACATTAATTATCTCTTTTGTTTAACATTTCGTGCATTTGACATTTAATCTATAATGTGAGCACAGAGTCCTTTTTGGCGTACCCTGCAACCAGATGTTTCACGTTGCCAATCAGCAAACAGAAAAACACTTTTACGCAGACTCCACAGCTCGCGTAGTTTCGAGTATCGTCCTTCCGCGTCGGTCTCAAGCGGTTATGTGAACTTTATAAAGAAAAAAATATTGATCATTATAAAAATATATTTGATTACTAACTGAATATTGGACAACATAAATAAAGGGCCGACCACCCTAAAGCAATGCCGCCAAAATTATCTGAAAGCTATTCTGCCAATCTTTTCCGACGTTTTCATCCTGAACAGGCACGTTGTAAGTGATACGGGACGGCCTTACACACATTTCTGATTTTGAAGCTAATTTAAATAACTATGTGTTCCTCACACATATAACTTCTCAAACATATAGAAATCTGTTATTGCCTCTTTTACGTGGTGAACATTAATTTAATGTGTCTGTGGGCTGGACAAAAACAAAGTAAACAGGGGCGCGCGGCGGAACTATGACGATTACGCACGCAAACCGCCAGAAAGTGTCCAATTAAGTAGCTGCCATGTCGAGTAGAACGCGAAATACTACTTCGTTTTACTTAACAAAAAAAATCTTGGAGGACGCCTAAGCTTCGCCTTCAAAAGTGGAAGGCGATAGCGTTAACGGGCCTCGTTTGCATAGCATTCTCATTTGCCGCGCAAGCGTGCCTCGCGTGGCCTAGTCAAAAGTTTCTGACTCGCAACCGAAGGGTCGTGGGTTCGAATCCCGCCCAAAATTCTTAATTTATTTTTCTTTAAGGCAAAGGAATCACTTTAAAATGTGAAATCATCTGAGACATACGGCGACCTTTCGTATTACATGTAATGTTTTAATCACTCTCATTCCACGCGTGATGTCACGTTTCCCCTGAGCATTGTGGGTCGTTTGAAATTCTTGCGCGAGGGCATGTAGCTCTGACGTCAGGACCCTATCGACCAATCAGGATTTTCCAGTCACGCCACCGACATCAGCTTTTCGGCGACACGAGCTCCTTGACGCTATCGCGTTAAAATCATCAACTAGCAATGGGGATGCTCATTTGCAAATTAAATTGACCGGCATCTTGTCAAGAACAAACCTCAACAGCCAGTATATATACCAGCTTATCCTGTATAAAAAAAATGTTCACTTGGGCAAGGGCTATTTTGGGCCAGATTCAATCTGAGTGCAAAGGTGCGTATAGATTAGAGTGAACAATTGCGATTACTCCTTGCTGCATGATTAGTCGCATGCATGCGGTGCTGAGTGTAAACAATGTTTGTTTAGAACAAGAAGCATTTTGATTGCCGCTCGGTGTTTCTATAAAAAATAGACTGAAAGGAATTATCCTAAAACTTTCGTGAGATTTTGAAACTTTCATTGCTTTTAGCTCAGTTGTGTCGTCATCATACACATATATATTGTGAAGCGTATTTCGTAAACCATATTTCATGATATATATGGCCACGAGGTGCTCATTTCATAATTTTATGTAATGTAATTAATTCCCTAGTTCAAGGACACAATCACGATTTCACTTTAATACTGCGACACAAAGTTGTACTAATCAGGGGTATTTTAGGCAACCTACCGCACTTCGCGACAACATTTTATACCGTGTAAATAGATCAGCTTGAATTTGAGAATTTTACCTAAACACGAAGAAAGGACAAGAAAATGCAGTATAGTTCTAAAATTCAGGTTGATCTATTTACAGGTATGTATCAACAAGCTTAACTCTTTACTCTTTTACTTAAACATTTTGATTCAGGCAAAATATGTCACTGGTAAACAGATGGGATGTTGAGTCGTATGAACACGACGTTATGTACGTTAATGTAGATTTTCTTCTACTCTTGCGTCGAAATTAAGTAACTGAATTTCATATTTTTGGTACCTAAAAGAGAAAAGTAAATTGCACGGACGATCGAAGAAACTATATAGTTAATCGTTTCACGGCGTAAATAGTGTATTGCCAGAACAACGCGGAAAATATATTCTATATTTAGCGGTTCAAACCGGTTCGAACCGGTTCGAACCGGTTTGAACCGTTATTTTTGCTGCCCGGAACTGAACCGGAACCGAACCGAAAGCCGTGAACCCGAACCGGAACCGAACCGATAAAAATTTCGGTTCGACCTCGTGGTCACTGACCATAGCCCCCTCTATGCTCACAAAGCCTGGCAGTTCGACGACGGAGCCATAGAGTGCCCGGTGGCAGATTTGGAGCGCGAGGATCTGGTTGCCCAGAGCATCAGAGAGTCATTTCTTGGAGAGCCTGGATGCCAGCGCACAGCTTTTGCAGCGGCGACGATCCGAAACACACTTGTTCGCTCGGGAGAAGTGTGTTTCGGCGTCTCGCCGCGGCGGAGCGCCAGTCACGTGGCTCTCCTCTCATCCGTTGTCTGCCGCCCACCTCTTCCATTTCGGCGGCCACTTCTCGTGGCGATCTGCCAGGCTTTGTCGGTATAGAGAAGGCTATGCACTGACGGAGTGAGAACGGTAGGGCGTTTGTTTTTCCAAAGTTCAGCCTCCTGCACGCGCTCCATGCCTTCGCCTCGCTTAGGCTGCGCGCGAGTGATCAGAGTGCAAGAGACTCCGAAGCGTTCGCGAAGGTAGGAAGCAAGCGCTGGGGGTGGGACAACTGGAGCTCGTCTCTGCCGCTTTTGTCTTGTTAGTGACCATAGTGTCTGAGACGAGATGACGACGAGAGTTACGCTTGGAGTGACGAGATGTTTCGTGTTTAACACTGCCTGAGGTTGGGACAAGTTGGTTATTCGTGCTTTGATTAAACCGCAGCCGCTGCGAAGGATTACAGATAATGACATTGTGGCGCCTATTTCTGTATGTCGCGCTGTCTTTCTCGTCTCGGCTGTTACTATTTGTAATCCTTCGCAGCGCCGTTTTATCGGATTAGTACTTTTCCTTCATCATGAAAGAATGCTTCGATTATGTCAGTATATGACTGGGAGCGCCATGGGTGTTAACAATTACAGACCTATTGCTTTGCTTTCTGCTTTCTCTTTGACAAATATAATTTTAAGCACTTCAGTTTTTATTTTAAGCGTATGCTCAGTCCGAACCAGCATAGATTTTGTCGTGGTCGCTGAGTACAAACTAATCAAGATTGTAGCTTTCACGGAGTTCGCAAAGCCAGTAGTTGAGTCCCGATAACAAGTCGACGTAATTTATTTTCATTATTCTGGAGCGTTCGCGCCTTGTGGACAACAGTCTATAGTTAATAAAGTTATCTTCTTACCTTGGGCAAAGATCGTTTCCTTACATTTTGAAATCCGGAGTGTCCCAAAAGTCGAACCTTGGACCGCTAATTTTACCATCTCCGTAAGTACCTTGAATCTAGCTTTTGTAACTCAAGGTGCTTCAGATCGCCGATGGCGTAAAATATTTCGTAGTATTTGCACGTCAGCGGACAAGGCTCCACGCAGCTTGACATTGATGCTTTGGAAATGAGGTATACGAATAATACGTTGCCTTTGAATTCCGTCAAAACCACGGTGGAAGAAATACATTTAGGTGATGACTCTCTGTCCGATGACTCCCAAGTACGGAATACCTCCCACACCGACCGCTCAGGTTGTTGCTCCCACGCCCCGCTCACCGCTTCTTGTTGTACCTCACCGCCGCCACGCCGCCACCAAGTCGCCAGAATCCATAAATCTGTGTTCTCTTCTTTTTCTTCTTCTTACGGGTTAAGGCTCACCTTCGTGCACGATGGTGGCATCTGTGATCGACACAGCACCAAAGCAAAACACGAGGCCAGCCACTGGCTTCACACCGCCGCCACACCACCGCACAGCGAAAAAGGCGAGCACGCTACGCCGCCGACACGTGGCCGCCGAGGAGGGACCTCATACCTCAGAACTAACTGCTCCTGGTTCCGAGTCTACTAAGCTCCGAACACGATCTGGTCGATCACTCCTCGCGGGAAGAGCGGCTAGAGTCATCACCTAAATGTACTTCTTCCACCGTGGTCAAAACTAAGGTTGTGTCGCTTTGACAGCAAGGCTACGATTATTCAGTTATCACTTATCAATTATAGAGCTCTAACATTGCAAGGTTTTCGGTCGTGCGCTATCTTAAAGTGTTGGTTGATTCTCGACTGTTTTTCACTGCTCAGATTGAAAAAGAAAATCATCAATTATTTCCTTTGTCTGTTGAGCGTAATATCTCGTGTTATACGACGATTATTAGTTATTCTTGTATTCTTCAGCTTTTTCGATTGTTAGTTTTTTTTCAAGAATAAACTTTGCATCAACCGTTTAGAATTTAAGTGTAGGTAAAACGCTTAAATTCGAATATGTTTAGCGACACTTTGTCAGATAGATTTGTATATGACCACCATATCGGACGGCAATTTTATTATGGTTATTCGCGTCTTTTGGAAAATTTTAGACTCGCGCCTCTTTCTGTAAGGCGATTAGTTCGTGACTGGTGTTTCTTTACAAATTGACTCTATACTTTTCTGCTTAGTAAGATTTTATTCAATGTTCCTCAATGTCAAACCAGGGTTGGGGAACTTTTTAGTCCTTATAAAGTGCATTGTTCAACCTCTTTCGTCTAGGATTTAGCACATGTATAATAGGTCCAACAAACTATACGCTGATTTATATGCACCTTTTTTAATGTTAAAAAATGTCTTATTATTGTGTGCTAACAAAAGTGTGACCATTTTTTTTTATAAATTTAACTTTAGTGAGTGTATTTCAATTTAGGCTTAGCAGCTGTTTAGGAACACGAAATTAAACATAATTGATCGATTAAAACAGGGAGGTTTAGTTAAGGCGGAAAATGGGGGGGGGGGGGGGGTTTACTCTTGGACAAAAACTTAACTACGTTTGGAGCATATTCAGTTCAAGGACAAGTGTTCACTCGCACCTATTTAATCGTTTTTGTTTTTGCTAAGTGAAACATCTTTTTTTGTTGTAATAATTAGATATATAGGCATTGGAGAAAGAGAACACAGGCGACGTAGGTATTTTCTAGGCGGCTTGACTGTTGGAAATACTTGCATGTACCTCTCCCGCGACTTACCAGTTATTCGTACTGCAGTCAACCAATTAAATAGACAGCGAAGAGAAGGAGAGAGACATTGTTTTTTGTTTGTTTAAACGAAAAGAATAGATTTAACATTTTTGGCATTTGATTTGCTACAGCATAAAGCCATTGAGGGCTAGCGGTATCCAGACTGGCTAGGCAAATTAAAAAAAAAAAGGACGAGTCACGAAGAAATTTTTGGAAGCGTCAAGATTTTCGTGACAAAACTTTTCAAAAGAGGCAGTTGAGGTTTCAATAATGCGATACATCCCTCATAAATCCCCGCGATTAGTTGAGATGAAAAAGGATTTCACCAGCAAAGGTATTGAATTGTAAATAAAGAAGGAATTAGGTAGTATGCGGTGAAAGAAAAAGTCTCGATCATACTCCTGTACAAAAGAGCCTGGAGCGGCTGCTTGGCGCGTGTTTCTTTCTTTTGTATGACAATTTTGCCACCTATTATCTAAACACCAATTTGTTTAGATAATTTTGACAATTATCTAAACACTAGGACGTTTTAGGGAACAATTTTTGCACATCCGATACGGTATACGATGGGCCCTCCGGTACGCACTGCGCATGCGCTACCACAGAAGACTCGCGCATGCGCAGTTCGTACCGGGGGCCCATCGTGTACCGTATCGGATGGGCAAAAACGGTTCCCTACAACTCCCTACTGTCTGCCGACACGTTCCAAGCACGCGTATGTGTGAAGCGAGCATACTTCGAAGGTGCTTCAGGCGATTATTCTCTCATCGTGTCTGTACCAAACACCGTGTCTCGTGTATGACGTACGAACAGTATGACGACGGCTTTTAAAGATTTTGTTTCTCATGGTATGTTTTACCTCGTGCGGAGCGAGCGACATGGACAGACCACGACACACTTAACAAGAACGAGCAATCGCCAGGGTTTTATTTAGTTTTTGTTTCTCTGAAAATTCGAAGGTTGTCATCGAAACTAATGGTGAAAACTGTTCATCTGCCGCACCAAAAATTGCGAAAACGCCCCGATGCAGTATTCGAAGGTATGTTGCGCTGTGCACGTTTATGAATATTGGATAATAATTTTAAAAATATTACTGATTACGATACTTTAGAAACGTACTGTTCTAAGTATCAAAATTCAGAAGTGGTGAATGTGCTTCGGTAGGCTTTGTTTTACCTGGGAATTACTTATTTGTAAGTACATAAACGATGCCCTGTAAATATTCTAGTCCTATTAAAACTTTAAACGGCCATGAGAGCTAGTGCAAAAATAGTCGGGATTGACGAAGAGCCTTCCAGGCTTAAAACGTTTCGCCAAACTTTATTCGCCACTGGTTCCGTGCCTTCGAGACCTAAAGGCAGTATTGTTTTAATACCATATATATTATATAAGATAGAGCTGTGCTATCAGCGCAGAAAATCACAATATTTGTTTAACTACAAGGTCATTTCATCCAACAACCTCGTTTATAGTATACGAAGGTCTTTTTTTTCAATAATGACTCATAAAAGATAAATTATTAGGTAGTGGTCAGGTTTTCGGTCTTCTTTTTAGTGTAAATCGACGTGAAAAACTCATTGTTGGTCAGTAGACCAGGTTAAATATGCTTGGCTTGATCGTCAGAAGATATGCATGTGGAGGCTTGCCAAAAGTAAGAAGTTTTTGTTTGTCTTTTTAAACGAAAACAAAAACAACATCTTGCGCTCGCAGCACCGGCGAGCCAATCAGAGCGAAAAAAATCGAATCATGTGACAGCTCTGCATAGGAGATGCGCATTCCAACGCTTTGTTACTGTTACTTGTTTCGCTCCTACGCTCTCATTGGCTCGCCGGTGTCAAAGCTTTTCCCCGTTTGCCAAGCATCACACCGAAACGGAGTCCAAATGAACTAAATGTCGTCATTTTTGGAGCGTATAGTTAAATGAAACGCCGTTTATTACCTACAGACATACACAGTCCTACGACGGACCTACCAACAAAGAACACTGCTTTAAGACACGATAAAAAGGCATAGATATAATTATGAGAGCGTGTTGGTTAAAGAACTTGGTATGCGAACGAAAAAGGAGACAAGAAACACACAAAAACACGCCAGACACGGACAGCGTTCAACTCGCATCGATTTTATTCTTTCCTCCGGCGCGTGTCTAACGTGTTTTTGTGTGCCCCTTTTTTTTTCTTTTTGCGTTTGCATGTTAAGATAAAAAGATAATATTATTAGCGATCTTCTTATTCTGAAGCTTAAGTATATTTCGAGCCGGCGAAGACAGCGTCCGAAAACACGCGGCACTGCTAACAATTGCTCGTAGTTTTCAGAACCCTTCCTTTGTTTGCCGAGTGCGGCGAGGTCATCAGACGCAGTATATAGCCTCGAGGTGCTCTTTAGTTTTTACCTGCTTCCGAAGTGACACCTAAACGAGAACGTTGAGCGTCCTCCGAGTAGATTAACCTCCGAGTAGATTAGCTTTATAGGTCAGACCGAATAGCTATGGAGCCGATGCTCTCAGGTATTTCTCAAGGCGACCGCGCACAGACGCGTGCTTAATTATACGAGAACGTTTACCGCGCGAAACCTGCCAATTTCATAAGCGGTGTTTAAAATTCGCCCGAGTGTGAAGTTTATTCCACAATAAAGAGCACAAAAAAAAAAAGAAAAAAAGAGATGCTGGTTACAGGTTTTGTAGGGAATTTGGGAAGCGTATACTTTCGAGAAAAGCACTTAAGACTTGGAGAGCAAATCGCTGCTATCTACGAAGGAAGCCCGGCCGATGACGAGGCTCTAAATATGTTTATACCCAAGAAAACGGTCTGCGCTGTGGCACTGTGCAAGTTAAAACACCATACTCAGTGCCACAGCACAGTCTCTTTCTTAGTAAAACATATAAAATAGCTCAAAAAAGACAAGCACAAGAAGTGCGCTATTTTAAATGTTTTACTAAGATGAACCAACTTACCCAACAACGTACCCTACTGAACTATATCTCTTTTCTTATTAACGTGAAACGTTCTTTCGCTAGGTGCTCAACATTTCGTGAAGCCCAGATAAAAGCGTGGCCGCGAGGCTCGAAACTGATTGGCTGACGCGTGGGAGAGAAGGTGTGAGGTGCTCGACGCTGATTGGTTAACGGGGAGATCATGTGACCCGGGCGGTGGGCGAGAAGTGAGGTAGGAGAGGGGGAACTTGACCACCTGTTCGCACAGAGGGAGAGTAGCTGGCGCGTATGAAGGCTCTGGAATATCGCCAGGTTTATCAGCCCGATTATAGCGGTAGTGTCGCTTTATTCTGGTAACAACTGTCAAGTGTTCACGTGGTACGAGTTGAATTGTATGATGAAGAGCACCCTGAACGTAGGCGTCTAAATACTCAGAGTATCGCTAAACGTTTGTGATGCAAGAACGTTCCACGTATGCAACACAACTGCCCAACAATTTGCCATCATTTTTTTAGCTCTAAACATCTTTGCTGCCTCGTTGTTCGCCCAGATTCTTTCGTAGATTGCAGCAATTGCCTCTCCCAGCCCCAAGTGCTTTGCGGAAAAGTATAGGCGCTCCAAATTTCTTAAAGGGTATGGTTAGTAGTTTGATATATTCGTAAATATATTCATATATCAAATTCGTTGAGCCCTTTTGTAGGCTAGCTCTGCGAAGCGATTGGTTCATGAACCACGGCTGCGCACCGATTAAATATTGTTAGCCGATTAATCGATCACCTTTAGTCATTTAGTTAACGGGCTTTCTCGGTTTAATGTGGACGCTAATAAAATTGTCGAAGTATTTCGAAATTATAGATATAGTATCTAGGAAACCCATTTGTTTGGGGATTGGAATGGCATTGGCAATAAAGGGACGGTGCCTTTTAATTAATTCCATTTATTTCATTTCTCGCTTGGTTTGGCATGCATCCAGATGTTGCGGGCCGACGGCGGAAGTAGAAAAGAGTACAAAAAAAAGTACTTATATAATTTTTTGCTAAAGTGGAGTTGCCAGCAGCAAAACATAGTTTCAGTAATTGAGGTGTAGTTTTGTGTTTTCAATCCTAATCGATAATTTAGTTCGAACATAAGACAGTGGACCTAATAGAAAGTAGTGCGGTGGTTCAGTTATCCCTCATCCCCTGTTTCGTAGACAGCTACCCAATACTTGAGAAACGCGGGGAGTCATGAGCACGGCTCCGTGGCCAATGAGGTTGAAGGATCCGATAAGAACGCCAAAAGACTGCGAAGCAAAAAACAAAAACACCCCTGCGTCGCTTTTTTTTTTTTAAGTTCTGAGTAACTATAGCGACAACGTGAAAAAGGAATCGAAACGCCAATAAGCAGTTTGAACCAACAGGAAGCTAAGCCAGCAAATATAGTCTAACTTTGATATTTGTTAAAAGAAAAAAAGAAAACTTGCTTCGTCGCAAATATAAGTTTTGATTAAATTTAACAACGACGAAGGAATGCATGACATCATCACAGACTTGTTCTGTACTCATTACGAGCAATCAAATTTCCTATAATCGATTACGTTTTTGAATGACTTTCTAGTCATTTCATTACATTTATTAGTAAGTAATCGCAACAGTAATCTTATTACCTTTGGAATTGCTAAAATTGCTTGCAACCGTAACTTTTTTCTTCCTCCCATTTCTAATGACGCCCTTTGTTCGTACAAGGTTTCCTACCACGGAATCCTCGAACCTCGAACTTAATCCACCAAAATTGGTGGATTAAGATGATATGTAGTTTATAATGCGGTGATTCCATTCCAAAAATCGACAGTGTGAAAGACCCGTTTTCAAACCGGCAGAAAACTGCCATTTGGAAAATGTGAAGTAATCAGGAAAGTAACGATTATTTTTTGCAACTAACGGTCAATTACTTTTCTTTTCAAATAATCAGGTACTACTCTAACTGAACACTTTTTAAGCGGTGTAATTGCAATCGTAATCGATGACTTTTTTCGAGCAACGTCACGAGCTTCATCATAGCCTAGAGTCCATTTTTGCGTTGGTTTTGCCGAAGGTTCCGATGTACGATCGCCAACCACCGAGGAGCAAGACTCGACGTCGCAACGCGTAAACTGAAATTAACCGCCCGTGCTATACGAACTCGCACTTTGTATTCTACGCAGACAGAAACCCGGAAGAGTGGAGAACAACGAGGGCCTGTCTTTTCCGCACGAGCGCCGTAATGACACACCTGCCTGCCCTGATTGAACGTCGATTTTTGTCTCTCTCTCCTTGCGTGCCGTCGCTCCGTACGGAATTAAACGAGTCGAGGCCTGTCGCGTGCAGGGTTGGGCAGACCACAGAACCCTGACGACCAGAGATCGTCCGATAAGTTAATGATTAATTTGTGCGCAATGCCGTGCAACTAAATTTTTTGCCTTTTGCGTATAGGCTCTCTGTTTTGGCGCTTGCATCGAACGGCAGTTATTGACGTCAGGTCACGGCATTTCACGTGTAACAAAAGTACTCGGAAGACTTGGGCACTTGCAGCATACACAACGCGTAGTGCAGTCCCGCAAAGACACTAAACTACTATTCTCGATAGAAAGGCTGGAAGTCGCTATTCTTGTGCTCCTTGTTATCTCTACGCGCAGCCAATCAGCCGGGCACTCTATGGCTCCGTCGTCGAACTGTCAGGCTTTGTGAGTAGAGAGGAGGCTATGATGCAGCATAAGAGCGTGAGACAAGAGACGCCGTTTCACGCGTTCCAAAGAAGAAGAAAAAGTAGAAAAAAAGCGTCGGGACGCCAGGTGTTCTGACCCCACCACGCAGAGATAAGATACGCTTGCGTTACTGGTGTAGTAATGAATTTGTCCCTTTCGATTGTCTTCCGGCATTAAATCTGGCCGATTTAGGACGTCGAAAGCTGTTTTTCCGTTCTTCAGCACTACACAGAGAGATAAGAGCTCAGCGAAGGTGCCAGAAGTAGTGCGAGGCTCAATCAGGTGAGCCTGTACTACCCAAAATGAGAGGCGCCACAGTTTGGTCAGAGCTTCAGCGCAGGAGGCCTATAGTGGATTCTGACCTCAGATTTGTAGTGGGTGTCGATTCCTTATTCTCTAAGAGAAATGAAGCGTCAACTCTCCTGCAAAGCCCTCGAGAGAGATCCAGTAGCCGCATTCTACGGAGGGAGCTTGTCGAATGACGAGGATGAACATATTCATAGACCTAGAGGCTAGAAGAACAGTCTGCCCTGCGTATACCGGGCGTGACGTTTTAACTTGTTCAGTGCCTCAGTGCGACTGACATTTTTTAAGACCGAACATATTCTCAGCCTCGCCAATGGCCCAGCTCGCTCCGTAGATGGCAGCGAGTGGTTCTCCAAGTGCTTTGCGGGGAAGCAGACGCTCCAGGTTTCTTGGAGTGTACTGCAGAAGAACACCAAGCTCGGTGCTCTGCCGGTCCAAGATTCACGAGCCGTTTATTGTTTGGTTTTATCGACTGCAAAGAGAGAGAGAGAGAGAGAGAGAGAGAGAGAGGAAGATGAGGGGGGGGGGGAGCTACGTCCCGGGCAAAGGTTACATTGATTTCGATTACACGGCCTAGTGATGACATCAAAATTTGAATGGAGCCTTTGTCGAAAAAGCGTTTTGATCGCTTCACTTGCGAGCGCGTTTCGCGAAGGGGGCAATGAGCTCACGTCGTCCCACAAATCCCAGCGACGCTGAAGGAAGACGCCGCTCACCCTAAATTTTAATAACAAACCGAGGGGTACACGCTCGCCTCTCCGCCATCCCTACCCGTTCATTTCCGTTCGAAAACTCGGGGGTGAGAGAGGACAACGTGTCCCGCAGCAACGAGGGTCCCCAGAGGCGGTCGACTTCTCCGCGAAAGAGCGGGCGTTTACAGTCGTGGTACGCCCCGCCGGGAGAGAATTCCTAGAGAGAATAACCGACGAGAGGAACTGAGTGAACTCTGTCGGAAGAAGAGTCCGGTCCGCCGAGGAGCAAAACGTGACGCGCCTTCCGCCGCAGAGGCTCCAGCGGGGCGGCACAGCGCCATGTCCATGGCGGTCTTCCTCCCCCTCCTCACGGAGAAGTTACGTTGCAGCGGCGTGTGCGGAAGAACCGAGCGTGGATTGGCCATCATCCACGGAGAGCGAGAAGACGGAGAAGAAGGTCAAGGGCCTCGCTGCATGCCCCGCGAGAAGAAGCCAACGGCGTCCCTTGACGGCTCCCGATGCGGATGATGCCGTCAGAAGAAGACGTGACGCAATCCGATGCGGAGGATCCGTCGTCCGTCCGTCCGCCTGCCGCTGAACCGTCTTCTTCTGCGCTCCTTTGTGCCCGCGCATCTTCTCTTCTTGCTGAGTTGTTCGTCGTCCTTCTTCGCGGGGTGCCCGGACGTTTTCTCGTTTGAAGCGCGAGGCGGTATAACCGCCGATTTCCTGCATTCCAGTCGTTGCTCGTTTTTGTTCCGTTGGTAGGTCGTGGTTATTTGTTTTCCGCGTGTTTTTGTTTCTGCTCGAGAGAGCACGCGAGAAAGGGGGAAGATGGACAGTTGCGAACGCGAACTGCAAGCGCGCGTGCCTTTGGCATTATCGGAATCTCGTGCTGATATATGCGGCGTTGTTGGTGTTGTTCCGTGCTCGTGGTTCGGCGCGTGTTGTGTTTGCGGAAATGACTAAGGAAGCCGCGAAGTGAAAGCTGCCAGGTAGTTGATTTTGGCGTAGGATGCCTGCCTTGGCGTGTTCGGCAGGGGAGGGCTACGCTCCTCTGCTCGTCTTTTGTCGGAGGCCACGGCGTGCTTTGAATGATTTTACGCTATTTCTTGCGCTGTTGCGTCAGGAACAAAAAATAGAAACCCCAGCCGCTGATATTATTCTGAGTAGGGCTTAGAGGCTCAGATGGGTTACAAGTATGAGCAAGTGGGACGTCCGTCGGAAACGGCTCAAGTCCGGACACGCTTCCGTCATTCGACGTTGCTCGAGGCTTTATAGAACTTCCTAATTGTTCAGTCTGAAGGGTGCGGAAGTTTGCGGATAGCTTTCCTTTTTTTTCTTTTTTTCTTGCCGCGCGGTATTAATAGAACGTATAAATGAATTATATTTTATCTATCACTTCGCCGTCACATGCGTGACAGACGACTATCAAAACAAAACAAGGCTATAAGCTGGGTTATTTCTATTGCTTGGGGTCGACGAACCCCCCCCCCTCTAAATTGCAACTATTTTATAAAATTGATTTAATTTTTTTTTCGACTGCCGAATAATTCTTTAGTTAGTTGGCAGCTTTGATTACCATACACAATATCGCAGAAAAAGGAGAAAACTATTAGTTTTTTTTTAAATATATATTAGTATATAACAACATACGTGTCGCTTTCTCGAAATCCGACGAGTCTGCGTCTTTACGTTTCGTATTCTCGTGGTCACGCTGTTGAATATTAGTAAACTTCCGTTTACCCAAAAGGATCATGCTGTCAGGCTTCTGAAGCAAACACGTGCTGCTGTATGTGCACTGGCAGTTTAGGAAACCCCATTATCTTCACGCTTTGTGATTGGCACCTCAGTGTCCTTGTCGGCTAATGTCGCGATCTCATTTGGTCGAACGTCGGCCCAAGTGCCGCTGTTACCACACGATTTGGGTCGGCGTGTTCGCGCATCCTGCAGTTTCAACGGAAAAGCCGAGTGCGTTAAAATAGGGATCGTTGTGTTCCGCTTCGCATAACAGCGTTGAACGAAGGGATCGGAATGATCGCACACTCTTTGGGTTTCCTGTACTGCGTGCGGTCACCAGCTCAATCTGTGCTCAACGTGACGTCAAGAAAGCTCCCGCTACTAGTGCAAAGCTCTTGCATATACCATCTACAAAAAGTCTATTCTTTCCCGAAAGTAGAAGAGAGCCGCTCTCTCAACACTGTGTCGAGCGATTAACAACGACAATCGGTTCGCGTTCTATGCGCTGAAAGGCCTTGACAAGGGAACATAACTGTTTGCTCTAAGCACTTCCGACAGGCTGCGCATACTTGCCTCGAGATAATTTTGAAGGCAAATAAAAAAACAACAACATTTTAGGCGCATTTGCTTAAGTCAGCTGTTCGTGACGACTACATAGGTGCGCTTCCTGCAGCATTTTTATTCGTATGTATGTAAGCCAGCAGCTTCACGTGCACCGAAGTGTTATCCTGAAGGTAGAAAGCTCTCTGTGAAGGTGGAGCATCTATACTGGGGTGGTTTCATTTGAAATCGAACACACTTGTTGGGGTGGGTCTTTCGGTTTTTTTTTGAAAAATATATGTAATTGCTTTATTTCTGGAAAAAACAAAACCGCTTTTCAACATTTTTTTAAAAAAATATTTCGCTTCACAAAAAATGATCGAGTGGAGCAGGGTGAAAATCTGTTTTTTACTCCGTGATTTTTCTACCCAGTTCTGTACGCTGGTATAAATACGGGAAGCATACAAAACTCACAGTAATTTTTTTTGCTCTTGTATGTTACTTCGACAATTTTTTAGTCTCAAAGTAAAATACTTTTGTGTTTTTGCTTATTGAGGTAACAAATGCCAAACATCGTCTCTTTGACAATCCGGTGGCATCTTCAGAGCCTTGTAACTCATGAGTTATTATATTTGTCGCTTACCAAATACTATGCGGGTGTAGCCCTATACATGGGCTATCGACGGGCATAAGTTTAGTTGATTTTATTTTCACTGAATTTTTTATATAAAATTTGAAATATTGTCACGTAGAAAATGTGGGCTTTTTCACTTGGCTCGGTTGAGTCCCAATAAAGATTTATCAAACAACTGTTGCATTTAAGGTTAAGACATTAAAATACACACATATGAAATATACACTTTGGGGGAAAATACTTCTATCCTCTGGCGACTTCCCTGCCGTCCTCCTAGACCACACCTTCAGCGGGTGCCCCGACCACAGCCAAACTCGACAAACAAGGATCCACACAAAGGCGGGCGAGCCGAACTCCTCCACAGCCGTAAGGGGTCCCAAGTTTGCGAGTTAGCGGGCGGAAGACTCCACAGCCGAAGGGGGTCGGACGTACAGGTTGGCCTCCAGAGGCAGGGTGATGTCCAAGGCTTGGTATCCGGGAGCCAAGTGCCTTACGGCCCCTCGGTGGCCGCTTATATTGGGTTCAGCAGCATTCTGGGGTCCTCCAGTCCACCAATCAGAAAGTTTTGGAAGGACCAATCAAGAGGGGTTTTCTTAGCACCAATCAAAAGGCTCGGAGCCCAAGCAAATACGAACATTCCAAAAACAAGCGCATACACAAGAAAGAACACATTCCAAACGAAGCTCACAAGAGCAGTCATAAACAATAGAAAGCACATTCGTACGTAGACAGAGAAGTTATACATACACAGAGCAAAACCACCTCCGAAGTAGAGATCCCAAAAGCAGACATGCACAAGACAAAACATTTCCAACGCGGGGTTCTATAAACTAAGTGTAGCGTTACAGCGTTCACGTTCGCCCCCATTTGGGGCCCCCGACTCCGGTGGAATCCAACAGCCGTCCCGTTGAGACGGAAAGAACTCTCGGAGAAGGCAAAAACATAAAGTGAAGCTAGACTAAACACTCGCGCGAGCAAAACTTCGCGACAATATCGTCGAAAATGACATTTACCGATATTTTGAAGCACACTTTATCGAAAAAGGCCATTTTCTATTTCGTTCAATTTTTTTATTATTGCTGCCGATCATATGAACTTTCAATTGGCTTGATGCGATTTCCCCTTTTTGTTGTATGTTCTCTAGAAGTGATCAAAATCGCTCCCACGTGACAATGCGGTGACAACTTCAGAGCCTTGTAACTCATGAGTTATTTTATTTGTCGCTTACCAAATACTATTCGGCTGTAGCCCTATACATGGAATATCGACGGGCATAAGTTTAGTTTATTTTATTTTCACGAAATTTTTTATATAAAATTTGAAATGTCGTCGAAAATGAAATTAACCGATATTTTGAACCCACTTTATCGAAAAAGGCCATTTTTTATTCCTTTCAATTCTTTTTATTATTGCTGCCGATCATATGAACTTTCAATTGGCTTGATGCGATTTCCCCTTTTTTTGGTTGTATCTTCTCTAGAAATGATCGAAATCGCTCCCACTTTCTGAGAACGGCCAAACGCAGTTTCCGCAGGTCGGCTTCGCTGCAAAGACTATACTGCTTATTTGTGTGTTCAAATGCAGCGGGTAAATTCATTTTGATTGAGAACACTCGTGCTTGGCTACATATTGTATTTTCTTAATTTTTAATGATGGCAACTAAATTCCTTAGTCCGATCGTTAGCGGTGCAGCGGATGTTCCATTACCTTTGTTTATTCCCAAACCAAAGCAATGTGTGCCTAGCCAAAGAAACTACCGTAGCCACCTAAAATAAAATCGTCAAATCGCTTTTCCATATTCCCGAAGGCTGTACAATCTTTGCATTAAGCTCGGTGCGACAAAGTGGAGAAACTAAAAGTCTACAGAGACATTAAGTGACTGCTTTCGCTGCCTTCTGTGCATGTGGGAATCGTTGCTTCTTGGCATCAGAGATATCGATCAGTCTTGAACAAAACCCAACACTTTTATTTTTAACTGCACACACTCGTTCAAACAGAAGGGCCACCGTCTCAGGTTCACCGCTCGCTCGCTTTGGCTCCAGTTTTCGTTCTGTTCGTCTCGACTTACCACGCTGTTGAACTTCTCGGCTGCATCCGACCGCTGCGGTACAAAGTTCAGCTCGCCCCCGCGCTCGATCGTCTCCGCAGAGGCAAGCCGATGCCGTTGTCAAAAAGTTCCAATATTGCGTTGCTCGTGAACTGGACTATTTAAAGCACAACAACATATTGTCGCGAGGAAAATAGGTCTCTTCTTCTCCGTTTATGAACGATACTGATTTTAACAAATAACTGTTTATTTATGGAATATAGACAAGGACTCTTTTGTAACAAATATGGACATTTCGTCTATGAATGCTGGGGGAGTACTCCCAACCTCTGGCGACTTCCCCCTGCCGTCCTCCTGAGACCACACCTTCAACGGGTGCCCGGACCGCAGCCAAACTCGACAAACAAGGATCCCCACAAAGGCGGGCGAGCCGAACTCCTCCACAGCCGTAAGGGGTCCCAAGTTTGCGAGTTAAGGGATATTCACACGAAGGAGAAATCCCGGGGATTTCTCCCCGGCACGCGCATCCCACGACGAAAACGTCAGCCTTTGCGATGTGCAAAAGCCTCGCGTTTTCATCTCATGATGCGCGCGTGCCGGGGAGAAATCCCCGGAAGTTTCTCCTTCGTGTGAATACTACCCTTAGCGGGCGGAAGACTCCACAGCAGAAGTGGGTCGGACGTACAGGTTGGCCTCCAAAGGAAGGGAGATGTCCAGGCTTGGTATCCGGGAGCCAAGTGCCTTACGGCCCCTCGGTGGCCGCTTATATTGAGTTCAGCAGCATTCTGGGGTCCTCCAGTCCACCAATCAGAAAGCTTTGGCAGGACCAATCAAGAAGGGTTTCCTTAGCACCAATCAAAAGGCTCGGAGCCCAAAGCAAATACGAACATTCCAAAAATAAGCGCATACACGGGACAAGAACACATTCCAAACTAAGCTCACAAGAGCAGTAAAAAACAATAGAAAGCACATATGTACGTAGACAGAGAAGTTATACATACACAGAGCAAAACCACCTCTGAAGTAGAGATCCCAAAGCGGACATGCACAAGACAAAAATATTTCCAACGCGGGGTTCTATAAACTAAGTGTAGCGTTACAGCATTCACGTTCGCCCCCATTTGGGGCCCCCCGACTCCGGTGGGATCCAACAGCCGTCCCGTTGAGACGGAAAGAACTCTCGGAGAAGGCAAAAACATAAAGTGAAGCTAGACTAAACACTCGCGCGAGCAAAACTTCGCGACAATATTGTTTTACAAGTGCATCTAAATATATTAGCGTTAATTAATAAAAGTGTCTATTTATCGCCAATTGGTGTTTGTGCTGTAAAAAATTGTCTTCGGTTCATGTAAACTCTGTCCGTTTTCCTCACTTTTTTTCTGCAAACTGCTTTTCCTTCTAAAAGAGAGGGCATGTGATATTACATATTTTTGATATACAGGCTGACAATAAAGAACAGGCAATTACATGGTTATTTGAACGCACGCGACAAGACACATCCTGGATTGGCGCCCGTGCCGGATGCTTCCTGGGCGTGCTGTACGTGCGTGCTGTACGTGGCTTACAAGCTGTGTATAGCACAAACAGATATATGACCCCGGTCTGGCTACATGAAGAGCTCGTTCCGCTTTCTCCGCCCTTTGTGCCCTGGATTTAGACATCGGATAATGGAACATCCGCTGCACCGCTATCTATTAGGAGTAAGGAATGTCAGTTGCCATCATTAAAATTAAGAAAATACAATATGTAGCCAAGCCCGAGTGTTCTCAATCAAAATAAGTTTACCCGCTGCATTTGAACACACAATTAAGCAGTATAGTCTTTGCAGCGAAGCCGAACTGCGGGAAACTGCGTTTGGCCGTTCTGAGAAAGTGGGAGCGATTTCGATTATTTCTAGAGAAGATACAACAAAAAGGGGGAAATACCATCAAGCCAATTGAAAGTTCATATGATCGGCAGCAATAATAAAAAAAATTGAAAGAAAAAAAGAATGGCCTTTTTCGATAAAGTGGGTTCAAAATATCGGTTAATTTCATTTTCGACAATATTTCAAATTTTATATAAAAAAATTCCCCGAAAATAAAATAAACTAAACTTATGCCCGTCGATATTCCATGTATAGGGCTACAACCGCATAGTATTTGGTAAGCGACAAATAAAATAATTCATGAGTTACAAGGCTCTGAAGTTGTCACCGCATTGTCACGTGGGAGCGATTTTGATCACTTCTAGAGAAGATACAACAAAAAAAGGGGGAAATCGCATCAAGCCAATTAAAATTTCATGTGATCGGCAGAAAAATTAAAAAAATTGAACGAAATAAAAAATGGCCTTTTTCGATAAAGTGTGTTCAAAATATCGGTAAATTTCATTTTCGACGATATTTCAAATTTTATATAAAAAAATTCAGTGAAAATAAAATCAACTAAACTTATGCCCGTCGATAGCCCATGTATAGGGCTACACCCGCATAGTATTTGGTAAGCGACAAATATAATAACTCATGAGTTACAAGGCTCTGAAGATGTCACCGGATTGTCAAAGAGACGATGTTTGGCATTTGTTACCTCAATAAAAAAAATAAAAAAGTATTTTTCTTTAAACTAAAAAATAGTCGAAGTAACATACAAGAGCACAAAAAATTACTGTGGAGTTTTATATGCTTCCTGTATTTATACCAGCGTACAGAACTGGGTAGAAAAATCACGGAGTAAAAAACAGATTTTCACCCTGCTCCACTCAATAACTTTTGGTGAAGCAAAATATTTTTTTAAAAAATTTTGAAAAGCGGTTTTGTTTTTTTTTCAGAAATAAGGCAATTACATATATTAAAAAAAAAAAAAAAACGAAAGACCCACCCCGACAAGCGTGTTCGATTTCAAATGAAACCACCCACTGCTGATCTTGTGTTGCAACAGAGTACAGTAACCATGGTGCTGGTCAATAATGTATTGCAGTGCTCTAAAACTGCGATCGTGTGCAGCGAGCTGTGAACCTCTGACAGGGAGCCATCAGTGTAAACGCTGCTCTTTCGGAGCTTGACGGTCACCCTGCACGGCTCGCGTTTTTTAGCACTGCACGGTGACCAGGTAAAGCACCACGATGTCTTCATCACCCTCAAAAGTCTTTTGTCGTGCACAATGACGTGACCGGCGCCCAAAACGCGCTCCGCAACTTTCCTAGAAATAAACGTGAAACAGGTTTTTATATCTTTTAAAGATTGAACATGCTCGTTTTCTAAATCACGTCAACAACTCCGTCACCCGCGACACGCTCCTACCCTGACGGCTTCGAATTTGTAGCCAAATAAATTAATTTAGACACACTGACCAGCACCAGCGAGCAGGCGCACAAAGAATCCTGGAAAATCTATCGCCGTCTCTTCCGCCATCTTGGAGCTACCGCCCCGCCACCTGTAGGGCGTAGGAGTTGCGAATGGCCGTCACCATGTGAACCAAAACGTAACGCAGGCTTAGAAAGCGTGACAAATCCCCATCAATGAACGTGTACCGCAAATCGAAACCGATACGAGCTGCATTGAATTCTCTGGCGCTCAATATGCGTATTGTGTAAAAAAGCCCCGAGGGCTCGCAGCCGCGAAACATACGGTTCCGTACGGACATGCGACCGGTCATTATCCCCGGGCCCCCCATCATCATCTCGATATAACAATTATCGAGTGCACAAACCGGGAAGGGGACAGCGGTGCGGCCGTGACACAATAAACCGCACAATCACACGCTTCTTTTCGTCCCGAATAATATACCGGGCAATTACCCGTATATACCATGGGACGGCGGCTCGCACTTTTCCGCCGTTTTCGCGCTCGCATAAACACAGCCTGGGCAACGTCGGTAAGCGATTACGAGTTTGGAAGTTGTCGTTGCTCGCTATTAGTGAGCGCACGCGAACGGCAAGGGTGGTCTGGAGAGTCCTGGCGGTTGTGAGCATCGAAGAACGCGCCCTGGAGATTAGTACAAATGTCCCTTGAGGGCCGCATTGGGGTCCCGGCAGAATTGTGTCGGACGACGCATCGGCTCCTCGTAAGACTCGGTTAGATGACTTTATTTGAAGGTTGTAAATGTAAACATGGACTTGGATGTCGTTTGTACGCGCGTATGTGTGTGTAAAAGATAGAGAAAGAAGGAGAGAAGAACAGACGACCGCCTATGGCCGCAAAACCCGGACCATGATGATACTCTAAGAACAATGAATAAATGCATCTGCCTAGCTTATGGACGCCTACCTGGCTCCTTGACATATTTAGTCGTCGAATAAAATAGCGGCGCGTGTTATTCTGTAGGTTTCTTAAGGCGGGAAACAGAAACAGAAAAAAGTGTATTTGCGAACGTCAGGAGCCCTTGTTTGATGTTGTATGCGACACCACCAAACAATCTATTTCTGCCGAGTCACGTTCATGTCTTTGCGACTTTTTAGCGCTGTTTTTTTTACCTGTTGCCAATATGCACCGACTAGCCCACCTTCAAACTCTATTGGCCCCGAGCGGGACCGATTGGAGCGCTGCGATCGCTCGACCGTGACGCAGGATGGAGGATCACGTGATAAGGCCAGCTATTCCCCCTTGCTTTGGTCGGGGCCTTCGGAAGCCCTTCAATCGGTACTTTCGCATTTTTTCTGTGTTTGAAGCTTGATCAGTACAGGCGTGGATCGGCTTCGGCAGCTGCCGAGCTCAGGGACCAATGGTAAAGTACTGTTGGGGGCCGCAATGCCGCAGTTACGCGACCGACCCAAATATCAGCTACCACATCTACCCAAGGAGAAGCATTCCAATATGATTCATAAAATGTGAACAGTCTCACCCTGCGTGGCAGTACCTTTCTCATACAGCTTCAATATTATTTGAACAATGGGGTTAAAAATGTATGTACAAGTTGAGCGTCACGCAATGCAAGTAGAGCTGAGTGCTAATATACTTGAAACAGTAATCTACAGAGGCTAACAAGCCATAAAATTTCACTTACTATTTTAATGAAAACATCACTCACAGATTAGTGGTATTTTAAGCAACCAGCAGCTGCATAAATGTAAGAATGTTACGTGGCTTTATTTATTTTACTTTAAAGATTGCTGATGCAAGTAGCTGCACTCGTATTAGCAAGTAATATTTTTATTTTTGTAGCCTATCTGCTTATCTTGTAGGAGCCCAAATAAAAAAATTCTACAACTCTCTACAGCTATAGGAATATTTCCATAATCTTTCTTTACAAAAGGAAAAACAGCAATGCTGTACACAAACTGTCATTGGCCTTTGAATGGTCTGATATTAGTTTATGAAATTAAAAGTTATCAGCAAGCTTTAATATTCGTCTCTCGAAAATTCCGACATCGCAGAAAAGTTACAAAACCTGTGCTTCAAAAACGTAAAAAAAAAAAGAATTAGTTGCACCGTATTGATTTTGCGACTCGCGACTTGGGAAGCGAGCATGTTACCACTGAGCCACGAGAATTTGTTTTCTTTATTCCTGAGCTACGATAACAACGGGAGATGACCGATTATATCTGGAAAAAGGCGCTTCACTTCACCGTTCATCGCAAATCGCAATCTCTATAGGCCGGTTGAGACACTTGCGTTCATGAGTGCGTTTAACTGCGTTGTGTTGAGACCGAAAGCGAGACACCGGCACATCTGTGCTTCGATATGAAGCCTGAAATCCAATTCAAGGAATCATGTTTGCACGCGATATAAGCAGCAGGGATGTCCTGGTTTCTGGCAGCCGAAACGCAGTCAAACGCAATCAAAAGCAACTGTCTGAGTGCTCCAGTTGTTTCGCTCCCGGCTCTAGCCGCGAGCTCGATCGATTTCACAGCACGCTGGCCGGTGGGTACATACAACCTAACCAAGTAATGATACACGGCATGTTCCTTCACCCATGCTTTGCAGGAGCTCGATGTGTCACCGATGTTTCTTCCATCCAGCTCGTGCGGGTACGAAGTGAGTGCCGACGTTTGGAGTACGAATCCAATGAACGTGTAGCAATCCTTATCCAGCTTCTTGATTCTACAGAACACGTGTCCCGCTTCAAGAACACTTTCGCCCTCAAGCAACAGGCGGGACATTTAGTGGGCCTTGTCCACGAACGTATTGATGCTGCTTATGGCCGATTCACACGACGGACTGATCCGCGGACGGATTGATCACGTGACGACATGTCCGCGGATCGTCCGTCTCCCAAGCGCATCCACACGAGGGACACGACGAGCAGACGCCAGCGAGGACGGACCGAACCTGTTCGCCACCCCACAGTGCCGCGAAACTCCAACATCGCACTGTGGCACCGTTGTCCAAGAGAGAAATCGACGTTTGCTACCGCGATAATAAATCGTACGCCGCTGTTACGTACAGATCGAGACAAAACACCGTGATAGGCTTCGCGCGAAGCGCCACAAGCTTTACTGACCCAAAGCATGAGAGTGACACAGGCATGGTCCTGCTCGAGAAGGGTTCCGCGTAGAAGCGACGAAGTTCTGGGCTCGCGGAGGGGCGTTCGAAGATGCCTTCACGCACTCCGCGCTCGTGCACAACACTCAAGTACACCACAGCCACAAGAGAGGTCTTGCTCGGTGAAATCCTGATTGGACGTGCAAGAATTATCGCGGCGTGCTAGACGAGTTTTGACGGGAGCTTCTTGACGCGGACCCGGAGGAGTACCGGAACCTGCGTCGCGTCAGCCAGACAAGTTTCTGCAGTTTCTTTCACACGTGAAACCAAGAAACGCGCGACAAAATGAACCAGCGAACGCACAACACACAACGATGCGCCATTTTTGTTTTCATCGCCCAGAAACAAAACAAAAAAGAGAAAACAATGTACCGTTGCCAGACTAAACGCTTTTCAAGTCGATCTCCCGCTAAAAGTCCGCGAGTGAAAAAGGCGCTCGACTTTATCAGTCCGCGCGTCCGCGGACGAGGCGCGGATCGCAGGAATCGGTGACGTGCCGGTCACGTGGTACACGGTCCGCGGACGAAAATCGCGATTCGGTCCGTCGTGTGAATCGGCTATTACAGACAGCACAAGTGAAAAGGGGTACACAGTTGTAACGGGGTGCCCGGTCGAAAGGAAGTAAAAAAAAAATCGCCTACCTTCAACGGTAGGTTGCACTTCATGTAAGCATTCATTGCGATACGCGAGACAGCCGCCGAAAACGACAAGTTGACCAGTACCCTCCGCCGCGCTTCCGTGCAGCGACAGTTTCCCTGCTCGCCTGCAACCGGCTAACCGGCTCCCCGGAAGCATTTGTACGGTAGCCGATTTAGTAACTCGACTGGGTCGAGTAGTGAAACGAAAAATTGGGTTAAAAGAAGCCTTAAACACCGCAGTATTAAAAAAGTGAGGACCGAGACACTCCATTCTCGACGCAGAGTGCAGGAAACGGTCAAGTGATCCCTCATCCTACGTCACGACGATAGGCCCGTCAGGTGGCGCCACGCCATGTTCTCGGGGCTAATAGCAAAAGACCAGCCGGGAAGGAGATGGCCGAGACTCCGGAAGTTAGTTCGGTTAGCTTAGTTCTTATGCGTTATATTTTTTTGTTTTGTTTCTGTATTACTGTATTACTGTAACTTTGTGTCTTGGTGGTTATAACAATTAGCTTTCATGCACGTTGTTATATTTATTAATTAGTAAGTTCTGCACGCAGAATTATTTTTAAGATAAACCAAATAGTATGTCACAATCATGCGTAACTGTGAAAAAGATAGGAAAGTTTGTGTGTGCGTATGGGGGGGGGGGGGGGAGCAGGGGCAGGCGGCAGGCAGCTTCTGACCAACAATTTCTGTACGAAAAAAAAAAGATGAAAAGCCGGATTCGGAGGCGTAAACATTGTTTTATTTAGTGTTGGGTAGTTGTGCATCGTATTTATGTAAAAAAAAATAAGTATGAAATGCTTTACGCCCTGTTGGAGGATTCTTCTCAAGGACTATTCAACGTTTCATGATCGTTAAACGGGACGATATTACAGAACCAACGAAAGGTAGAAAGAGAGAACCGACAGCATGATGCACCTTTTCTTTAAACATTCTGCCTGGAAGGACTCCAAACCTTACCGATTTATCAGTTTGCATCAAAACATCAAAACCGACTCCGAGTCACATAATTCCTTTCTCACATCACGCACAGCTCTAAAATCACGACTATTAGTCCTAAACGAACTGTCAACAATGGTACTTGACCGTTTCACAGATTGGTCTATAAAGGCTGACTTCTCATCGATAGACGAGATTTTGTGTGATACATAATGAATGTTTGCTACTATGTCTATTCTTGAAGGTTTTACGTTTGTAGAGCCCGGAAAGTGCAGCTAAATGTTTGGACTATGTTGGGAAGCACGAGATGTTAAAAATAAATTAAGTCTCGCTAAAAGCGACACATTCGTTGTTTTACCAGTTTCCCGCCTATTATTATCTGCACAAATCTGAAAGCCGCGACATACTGAGGTGTGAGAGCTGGTCACGTTTTCAATAAAATGTATATTCAAAATAAATTTTGCTTTGCGTTGCGTTTTCCCATCTTTCATTCATACCACAAAATAAAATACTTTACAAAACTCGAATTACCATCGTAAAAACGCCGAGATAAAACAAATGCAACATGGTATAGAGAATCTAGATTTTTTTTTCACTTGATTTAGACTAAGACAGTACACGGTAGTGTTGAAGTCGGAATAATTGAACGAAATGTGATTATCTAAAACGAATGTCCACCCAACATGGGCCCCTTTTGCAAAAGCGGTCTTTCTTCGGGAACGGTTCGCGCAAAGGAGACACTTGGTCTCCCATGGTGTGGAGGCGACGTGACATCAATTTCCCTACTAAAGTTGGGAGGAAACTTAACCGGCTAAATTTATCGGGAAATTTTCGCCAAATTTTCCGCCTAAATTTGGCGGGAAAATTTTTGATAAAATTTCCACTAAATTTGGCAAAAAAAGTTCGCGCTAAATGTCCCCGCTAGATTTAGCGGGAAAAATTAGCTAAACTTTCCCGCTAAATGGGGAGGGGCGAAGGAGAGGGGGAGGGGAGGGGGAGTGAGTGGACATACAATCCTCCCCTTCGTTTCCTCCCCTCACTCCTCCTCATGAGCTATGCTCTATTTTCGCATTACAGAGAATTGTAAACGTCTTTCGTTTCTTGAATGTTAGCACGATGAAAACCGGTTTGCTACTCAAAGAAGCTCGCCGAGGATTCCCACCGTCTCAACGCCGATCGTATGCCTTATAGGGACCCTGACTTGCGCGCACACTTGAAAGAGATAGCGTCGCCCTGCGATATAAGCAGCTTCACTAAATCATCCAATTAAAGTTGGCTCACCGCACCGGTGAAAGGCTGTCGTCACCAACTGCCGAACAGCCCTCCTTACACCTTGTGCCCTACCACCGCTACTTGTCTATCACGTGACCTAGAAATCCTAATCTTCTCCCGACGATAACTCCGGCTAACCATCGGAAAAGAAATCGGCCCGAGACATCGTTCTCTTAAATTACACCATCGCCCGTTTCTTTCTTCGCGCCAGACCGGAGACATCGTTGCGCCACCACACGCTCGAAGACACCGTTATTTACGTCGACAGTTTGGACGGAGAGAAGCGGCAAACCGCCGCAACGTATATAGAGGTCGCCCCGACGGCCGGTATAGCCAGCAGCCCCGTCTCACGCGATTCTCGAAGAGCCGAAACGTCGCATGAGCCAATCCTCGTGCTGTATGCGCCACAACGTCGCACAGGTCCGGCCATGCGTAAAAAAACATCCACTACGCTTCATTTGATGGACTAAAGCTAACGGCAAGAGCCACATGAACCAATCCCGTGCCGTGTGATTGTCACGTGACGATCGTGTGGGTGCAGCAACGGACGAGGCGCGTGGTCGCGTAATATCTGTTCACAGTGCTGGATTGGCTAAGATAGCTCGTAGCGTTCACCGGGGCCCATCGCAAGGTGACACGGAGTTTAAAGGACGATGCTCCGTCCAACGCCTTCGTGGGGAATCCACACACACATGCACCGCGGCGGCGGGCGATATACGCCATGCGTAATCCTCGGTCTCCCGAGGAGAGATGGATTTGAATTTGCGAAATCTCATCTTGCGGGGTGTCGCGCGCCGTGAATGCTCGCCGCGCGGCCCGTCTCCTCGACCCGGCCTGTCCTTGACGGGGTTGCCCACACGGCGAGAGAGTCGCCGCCCGTATACACATATTAGCCCCCGCGGTGTCAAGACGGAGACGCCTATCCTCTAATCACTTTTTCTTTCAGCGCTCCAAGTGGAAGAATGGTGTTGACGGGCGCGCACAATGGCCGTGTGCGCGGTCACACAAGGCACGCCGCGCTCGGAGAATAGGTGCCGTGCCGTGCGGCGGACAGTCTCTCGTTCGTTTCACAAAGGTTCGGGCTCTGGAGGAAGACCTTGAAGAGAGCAGTGGACCGTGCTCTTGTATGGTGCGGTGTGGTGGGCGCGAGCAGCGAGTTGCGTCTGTGCCCTGACCGCCGGGGGCCGCAAGGATTTGTCTAACTGTCGAAGTTTGCTCGCCGTCTGTGGACAGTAATGACCCTATTAGAGAGCTATAGCAGTTTGCTGGCGTCGATTATGAGGGAAGACGATGGGTGTGTTCCGTTGACGCAAGAGTTCTTGATATCGCGGCTGCATTTTGTTGTTCCAGTAGAACTGTTGGTTCAGTGAGCATAATGGCAGAGCCACGCATGCTTGTCGCGCCTTGTTCGTCCAGTCACTGTGTTCCGATACCTACAAGCTGCAGAAGTTGCAGCACTGTGTGTATTTAGGCATTTTCATTAATTACTATACATCGATTCCGAGTTATTTCCGTCATTTTAGGCGCCTCTTGCGCCTAAAACGACGTGTTTGTTTTTTTTGCGTTTTGTTGTTCTCCAGCTTAGTCAAGCAGCCGCCAATGCATTGACTTAATTTTTGGAAGCCCACAAGGTACTGGACATTTTCAAATGGAAAGACTAAAGAAAGAAAATAACCATAGCTTATGTACAATTTCGTCTTTGATCCCTCTTAGGACGCGTATGTTTTGACAAAATTTTGTGACTTTCGTTGTATGAGTGAATTTCAGTTTACTTCATGCATTAATTAGTTTTCGTGTGTTTATCTGTGATTTCTTTTTATCTCCTCTGTGTACATATCTGTTCTTCCTCTATCGCCTTTCCCTTTTCCTAAGCACGGAAGGAAAAGTCAGAATTATTCAGCTCGGCTGCCCTCTTCAAATTTCTAATAGACCTATTTTTCTCTCCAGCTTAATCAATCGTTTGCATATGATTTCTTTATGTCGCGAGTGTATTCTTTGTTGCGCCAACAAAGATTTTTCTTTTTTCAGTGTGCACGATGAGCATTATTACGCATGTTCGTTTAGCACTGTCCGAGTCCCGGCTTACATCCCAGGTTTGGGTTGAACTAATCCACAAAAGTTGGCGAACTTGCAGCACTGTGCGTGTTTAGGCACTTTGACTATTCATTGGACATCTATTCTGAGTTACCTTAATATCGTGCTGTCACCTGTGAGGTTTTGTTTAGTTTTGGTCTCCAGCTACTCTCCGTTCACCCTTAGAGGTGCCCAGAGGAGTTTCTGAGATCGTCTAAATATGGCGATAACTCACTCTGCGGGCTCTGAGCATCCTAGAAATCCATAAATAATAACGACGCGCGGCCGATTCGCATATTCGAAAAGCAATATGAAGATCGAAATTCACTCCGGTGATGGGAGGAGCATTCTGCCGGCAGCCAGGACGTCATCTGACCAATGAGAAAGCGACATTTTGTTGAGATTGCAAATGCGGTTATTACAAAATATGTATGCTTTTGTAGACGATAGAAGAGTAATGGACGATAGATAGAAGTAATGGAAAAATGATAATTTTTTCGCGGAGAGGAAACATAGCAATAATCGTCTCAAAAACAACCAACTATGACTTTTTTTTTCTTTCCGGGAGTGATGTGTCCGGTCGTCAGCTGTCAGAGCGCTCGAGCTCGTGCTGAAGGCGGAGCTTTTAGTCTCAGCCTAACTGTGAACGTAGTACAAAGCCAGGTGGATAAGGTTCGTTTAGTCGATTTTCCAAAGAAATTATTCCGTTCCCAAGTACGAATAGTCTGCGAAGAGAAGCCTGTCAATTATAAATTTACACAAATAATTGTGGTGTGACGACGATTTTTTTTTTAAATTATAAGTAAAGCAGCAGTTGACTGATGTCATATGGGCACTAAAAACAGTGGCAGCCCAAATGCTAGGAAGGTGATCGACGAATCAACTCTACTTCCTGCACTTGCGCTGCCCAGGGTACTCTACCTTATTATTCTTGTAAGCTTCATTCAGATCCAGCGAAAATACGACAAGCCGGCGGACACACGGGCCTCTTTTACAGGGTGTGTAGTTATCTAGCCTGGGAATGAGGTGCATCAAAATTGGGCGAAAGAGATGGATGGAAACGATCGAAATGGTCAAGATTGCCTCACCGCACTTATAGGGAATTATGCCGAGACCATGGGCGTTTAACGCGCGGCATTATCGACTTCTATTTTGATCTCACGTAGCTCTTCAGAGGTGATCGGCGGCGCCACTTTCTCGCAGGAAGCTCAGGAAACTTTTTCTTCTTACGATTTTTTTGTTGTGTACGCGGAAGTGGTGGAGCACTAAAGCCGCTGGCAGTGCAACAGTGGAAGAGAGTTTGCGACGTCTCCGCGAACTTAGTATGCGGAGCGGAAGTTCGTCTGCTTCTTTTGCAAGCGGTTGTGGTGACGTCAGAACACCAGAGCTCTGATTGGCTGTGATTGAAGGATAGTGGGTAGACCTGAAGGCAGCTTGCTTTGAGGGTCTATTCTTCCAGCGAGGCCTTCTCAATGAAGGCTCTACAATTTGGTCATTTCGGAGAAACAAACCCTCACGAGTTTTCTTGTAAAAACAGTGTCCCGGTGTCAAAAAGCTGGGCAGGTATTCTGAAAAAAAAAACAAACAGGTTTGAAGGTCAAATGCATACTTTTAACAGTAGCTTAGAGTTACCCGACATGCTATCTATCTGTTTAACAAGTTTTGTGAAGAACTAACGTAGTTTCGTTGTCTTTGCGTGCACATGCCTCCAGAGTTGTCAGCCAACGCTGGGTACAAATTTGTCGATCTTTTCTTTTTTTAAATTTTATTTTCTGCGTTTTTAGTTTGCTTGTGACCTGAAAATGCATAATAGCAAGTTGAAAGAACTTAGAGTAAAGTTAACCTGTCGCCTAAAAAGAAGTCAAGACCCTTCACCAAAAGGGTGCACGATTATCTCATTAACCCTCCGCAGCCAATCAGATTGCTGTATTAGCCGATAAGGACGCCAGAGAACCAATCACGAGGCGAGAAACTTGAGCGTAATAAACCACGCCCTGCATCATTACCCTTTTAGTGACTGCAGTTAAGTAAACGAGACGCCTCTCTTCTTTACATGCGTATTTAGAATCGGCTATCTCAAGACCGACGCAATAGCCTGGCACGGGCAACACAACACAACTTTTGCGCGAAGCAAAGATAAGCAATACTAAGTTTAATTATTAACTTCCTAGAGTATCGATTCAAGATGGGACAACGTACAATAATCTCGGCATAAAGTTCAATAGTACCTTATCGTGAGAACCTCATATAAGCGACGTCACGAGTAAAGCTAACCGACGATTATAATTTTTAAAGCGTCATCTTTAAAATGTCATGCAGGAAACTGAACGCATCGCATCACTTTCATCCGTAATGAGCTTAAGTACGCGTCAACTACGAATCATCTGCTGCAATCATAGTCAAAAAAAGAGAGAAAAAAGCTGGACGTTGTAAAAAGCTTGGTCACTCGCTTCATCCCTAGCATGAGCCTACCACATATATCCCTTGAAAGCTGAACTAAACCTCCGTTTACTTCAGCTGAAAGAAACTGTCACGTATTGCACATTTACACGCAATTTATTCCTATTTTTAATAAAAATATATATATATATATATATACTGTCGACCGGTTTTACACAATTCCCTTGCACAGATCACGCGCTCACAATTTAACTCGTTGTAACTATGACTCACCTATATTACAGGCCTCGTCAATGTGAAAGCACCCAAATGAAAGCACCACTCAATAAAAGCACCATTCAATAAAGGCATCCAAATCACGATATTCAAGTATTTTCTATTACAATTGGTTATCTCTGATGGAAACAATCTACCCGAGGGCATTGTCTGCATCCAAAAAAGTTAAAACATTCCCTTAACATTCTATTTGTATATCGAAAAAGAAAAAGAAAAAAAAAAAACCTAGCGCTTATTTTAAGTTGTAGTATTTTTAATGTTCAATCCCCCCCCCCCTTCTCCAGGACCATACAAAAGGCTTTCATGGGACTATAAAGGTTAAAATAAACGAAGGAGTGAAAAAAAAGAAAAAAGAAATTTGTGCTCCAAGCAAAATTATGTTTTGCAAGATGATGGAGCATATAGAAATCCGCCGTGGAGATTTCCTTTTTGCTCCCTGTAGCCTTTACACGTTTCTCTGGGCACCTTCGTTTTACTACTGGTGTATGGAGATAGCCTGGCTGTCTAGCCGTGCCCACGGTTGCCAGACGGGAGCACCAACAAAGCGTCTTCCACCCACGGTGGTTGGTGGCTAGACTAACTTTTGCAGCGTGACTGCTTGCCAACCGGCATACCGAAATAAAGAAAAAGGGACAAAGACGGACAAAAAAAGAACAAAAAAGAGGGGGTACAGGCATCGAAGTGCCCAGATTAAAACCCGTTCGCCGAACTGGCCGGACGGAGTACCACAAAAGCAAAAATAAAAACTGATACAAAAGCGAGAGCTCCAGATCCAGTGAGTGGCCCTAATGGAGAGACATGATCCTCCCTGGTCCACGCGGTGTGCTCTCCTTTGCTATATATGTGCTCTGCCCTCGCTCGTTGTTATGGGATCCGGCCATCCATTACGGTGGCCGGCTCCATTCCCGCCTTTCTTTTTTTCCCAATCTTTCTCTTTGGACGCTGCTCTGCCCAGTTCGGCAGCCGGCTGCAGTTCATGATGCAGCGTCTCGCCGTGGTCATCTTGTCTGGTATGCGAAGACGCCCGCCCGCTCCCGCTGAGGTGAAGGACGTCGGGCCGAAATGGTCAACTCTTTTGTCTGCTTTCTTTTTTTCAGAGCCAACTTATTCGTTTTAAGCGATGCTAGCTCATGATGGGACCATGCATTGGAATTGTTTACGTTATCCTGCAATTTTTGTTTTTGTTCCTTCCTCATATTTGGGTAGAACATTCGGGGCTGGCGAACGCGGAGTGCTGATGAGTAAGACGATCAGAAAACGCTTTATTTGATGCTTTCCGCAGTGCAAAAGTTTTACTTGTCTCCAGATTTTTTTTTCTTCAAATGAATCTTGCCCGCCTGTGATCTAATGTGTCCAACGGGACAAAATGTCCATCGAGTCCAAAATGATCGACACTGATATGCGTGTCAAAATGTCCACAGAAACAAAATGCCCAAATAGCTCGAAGTTCCCAACCAAGTCGTAATGTTCAACGAAACCAAATGTCCAAAGCGGTAGAAATGTTCAACGAGACCAAATGTCCAACGAGTCCAAATGTAGAAGGAGTCCAAATGTCAATTCGCGTGACACGGAAGTGCTTTGCGCGAAATAGCTCATCACGTGGTAAGAACGTCACGCTTTCGCGCGGAGCCGCGCTGACGTAGACATCCCAGTTCGATGGGGGAGCTTTTGCTCGGGCTGCACAAAAAGGCCCCCGCCCCCCACCCCCCTCTCTTCGGAATTTGTCTGTATTTTGTTCGCGTGTCTAGCAGCTTTGCAGATTTTGCTCCTCAGCGGGATACCGGCGGCGGCATCGGGATCGCCTAACTTGTTGTGGCTTGTGCATGTCCTCCGAGGCATCAGAAGGATTCTTCGATATTTATCAATTCCATCCTCAAGCCGTTCCTCATACAACTAATTTTGGATTCCACGTTTTATTTTTTTTTGTTCCTGTTGCATATACTTACTTAAGAGGTATACATTTTATTTTTTTAGCAGAAAGTTGTTTGTAGTTTTCTGCATATAACAGCGCCGCTTCCATAATCGCGCATTGCAGTTTCATGTACGCCTCCATTTTTCAACTCTCGGTAGGGCGCACCGAGCCCTGCTGTCGAGAATGAGACCCTTAAATACGTCTGATATGCTGACATTCCTCTCGGCTCGCCACCTTTCGTGTGAACGCTGGAGTTGGGGAGAGAGTCCTGCTGGTTCCGCCGATCTCTGCCGCCACATACATCCCTCCCCGAAAAGCATCCCTCGTGTGAATACCCCTTAAGGACCACTCCAAACCTACTAGCGGGATGGGCCTTTCCCGCAAATGTTCCGGGTCATCTCCTGGCATATCAGGAAGCGTTTTCAATGAGCTTTTAAAATTATTCCTGCCAGCTATTATTTCTGTATTGTTATCGCAAACGAAGGCGGAACAAAACTGCGGCGTATTGCAGTTACATCGCTGAGCTGCCTTTGGCTGTACATTGTTACTGACTGCCGATACCATAGAGCGCCAGCAAATATGGCGGACAACAACGTGTGCTAGTAGTACTACCGTCTACGCATACGCAGAGGCAAACCCGGAAAAGGCCGCCCAATTACAGTCCGCTCCACAGAGCAATGGCGCGTCAATGCATTCCTGACATTCCCTCCTCCCCCCTACCCCCTTCCACCCCTCCCCCAATGGAAAAAAAAATGCCGAAGTCATTGTTGTCACTACGCAGATTCTCGACAAAATTCGTTACCATTTAGATCAGGGGTTCGGACTCAGTGAAGAATGTGAATTCCAACCTCGTAACGGTCCACAACTGTTGCGTTCGGAGAGCCAGTCTATTATCCCGGGTGACGGCGGGTTTAGACCCAGCCATTACGGCTTTCTTCGATCGCCGTCGACGGTCCGCATACTGTTGTCTTCGCAGAGCCAATCTTTCCTCCTGGGTGTCGGCGGTTTTGCGTAAACGGCGTCGTCTCTGCGCCTCGCAGTTTTTCGTTGTCGCGTACGTTGTGACACCACCACGGCCGCTGGATCCCCTCCTCTCCCGCTCCCGCGGCGCGTCATTGGAAGCGTGCCAGGAGACTCTTTCCTCTTGTAACTAGGATAGTGGACGTAACGAGAGAATGAACGGAGCGAAAGAGCACAGTGGAAACCGCTCATCTACCTTATGACACCAGTCCATCCAGTCGAGTCCAATCCAGTCCAGTCCAGTCCAGTCCAGTCCAGTCCAGTCCAGTCCAGTCTAGTCAGCCCAGTCATCCAGTCAGCCCAAACCACTACCGTCAAAACGAAAGACGGCTGCATGCACCAGGGCAATAAATGCTAACGCATTTAAAACTCTTTCTCTCTCCTTTTACATACCCTTGCTTTCCTCCCGAAACGAGGAAGCTAAGCCTGAAGGCCGTGACGCTAAGACAGAATATTTAAACTGTTGGCCAATACAAAATGTCCAACGAGTCATATGTCCAACCAGGTCAAAACATCCAACGACGAGACAAAATTTCCATCGAGTCTAAACGTTCAAACAGGTCAGGTTGTTCATCGACTCAAAATGTTCATGGAGTCAAAATATCCAAACAGGTCAGAATGACCAACGAGACAAAATGTCCAACGATGCAAAATGTCCAATATTGGACGTTTTGACCCGTTGAACATTTCGTCTTGTTGAACATTTTGACCTGCTGCGTTATCCTTATTTGATGGAGGGGGACCGGTGTGTGAAGATGGTTACCTGGTGCTCCAAAGAAACTGGTCCAACTCGAGCAACAAAACACAAACAGTGATCGCAGAATTTGTTAAGTGTGTATACCTTGTAAGCAACCTTTTGTGCGCTTGGGTATCACAAACTGGTAAAACAACCTTTGTTTGCAAACTTCCAAAATTATAAAAGAAGACTCTGGAGACGCAAGAACTTATTATATTTTCCTGAGTAAACTTGTGTATGAAAACACAGAGGACAAACACGATGGTGGGGACAAGGACCAGCGCAAACATATTTGGTCGATGAAAAACTATTTGTCTCGATAATGGAGCTAGGGGCCGTAAAAAAGTGGGTGTGGAATTCGTTGAACAAAGACATCGTTCTGAAAAAAATAATAGAAACATGCTCGTGTGCTTATAAAATGTATGCTCGGATGATCATGACGGTCATGCATGCTCAGTTTACAGGCATGCAAAAGGAAGTAGCTTCATCTCACGATACGTATATACAAAATGTAATCTAAAAGTTTGAACCATTTACCTGCTTCTTGCGTATTGTGCCTTCATACTCGAATATTTAGATTTGAGCTCTTGGTTTTAGTAAGAAACTCAAAATATCCTTGTAATATAACTATCAGGGTTTTTGTCATCTCAAGTGAGATATGTAAGCTAGAATAACGGCTGATATTTTATAATCCCGTCCACGTGCTGCTTGGTGGGAGATATATTAGAATCCAATCCAGGGGCCTTTAGCCCTTCAGACCCTTCAGCCTTTTAGACCCACAGTCCTTCAGACCTTAAGACGCCCAAATGACTGTAAACCATAGACCAAAAATCCTGTTTTAAACGTTATTTATTTATTTGTTTATTTATTTATTTTGAAAATACTGCCGGTCAATTTTTGAAGGCCAGACATGGTGTTGGCGGAACATTAAAAAAAGTCAGCATAGCAAAAAAAATGACATAGACATCCAGTAAAACGAGTAAGCAGTTTAGTCCTCGAAGTTAATTTTAACGAAGAAAAGTTCATGAATTGCACTAGAAAATGTAGCAAAAGAGGCAAGACCTGTCCCGCTGCTGAGCAACTCTTTTCACTCCCAAACGGTATGCAAAAAAATAGGAATGTTCTAAAAAAGTCGCTCCTGCAACGAAACTCACGAATCATTTTCTCATGCTTCTGTCCGGAGTCACGGTTCACGTTATACTGAAAAAAGACATCAAACTTCAAACAAGTTTTGGTATGTATTATGCTATGTAAATAGTTTACGCGCTGTACTTTTTTTCGTCATGACAACTCAGGCAGTCCAGATGCAGCATACAACGGTGAAACATTGTAGTATTCGAATTCTAAATAAACCTATGAGATATTTTTATCCCCCTTTAACTGGTTTAGCAGGCACGTAGCCAGGATTTTGTTTCGGGGGAGGGGGGGGGGGGGTAGGCCTGCCCATGGCTAAATGATGTATGAGGGGGAGGGGGAGAGGAGGTCCCAGCAAAATTGAAGATTTCGGGGGGGGGGGGCGGTCCCCATGGGCCACCCGCCTGGATACGTGCCTGTGGTTTAGTATATGTATATTAATTGAGGGTCTCATAAGATGTCAGAATATTGATTATAGTAAAGGACGTATTAGAGACTATTACACCATTAGCTTCGTTTCACAAGTGCAGTGTATCTCAATCCTTCGCAGTGACCACAGCTTTCTAGACGCTTTGGCAATAACTTGCCAAATTGTGAGAAGTCCACCTTAAGTTAGTAGTAGTTGTAACACCTAGATACTTGTATTCATGCTACTGCTAAAGCATTGAAGGTGGTAGTGTAGGGGGAAAGGTGGTACCTCCTTCAGCGTTATTGTCGTTTGCACGTATTTCTTATTGTTCAGGTCCATTTGCCGCTTTTGACACCACAAAAGTATAATTTGAAAGCTATCATCTAAAAGATTTGATCAGAAACGGAAGCTATTTTGTAAAACAGTATACCGGTATTTGCGAAAACTTTACACTATATTGAGGGTTTATCTACCATCAGATCATTGATAAAAAAAGCAATGGTTCGAGCACCGAGCCCTGGGGTACTCCAAGATAGAACGGGTAATTCAATAAATTCTGCATTTCCCACAGACACGAACTGTTTACGGCTGGTAAGGTAAGAGTCTAACGACTTTTACGGAGGCAGTCATATATCCTAGTACCGGCTGATCTAGCTTCATGCAGATAACTAGCGATTTGAAACCCTGTCAGCTCAGCGGCACGTGGGAGCTCGAGCACGCATCGCTTGACTCAGCCTATTAGCACGCGGCAATATGTACAAAATATAAAAATGTGAAAGGATTAGGTATAAAAATTGTGCTGTTTTATATGCCACACGTCCTTGAAGTTAGTCTGCATCTACGGGCGACTTGTCTCACCGCTAGCTAGGTGATAAATTTAGCCAGTGCAGTACAACAGCTAGCCTGGGGTCCTTAACGTGCACCACTCAGTACTGATACACGACCACACACCGGCACGATGCTCATCCAGATCAAAACGGGGCAGGGGTCGGGATCCCTGGGTTCTGCACCACGAGCTTTCGCTCTGCTGGCCACCTTTGCTCTTAATAGAAACACTATACAGACTTAAGGCTTATCAACATATTTTAAATTGATTAAAACAAAAATCTAGGTTGAGATAGCCAAACATCCGTGCCTGCAATTTTGTTTCTAAAACAAGCAAGAGCGATAGATACACATAGAAGGAAAAAGGCTAAAAATGACACAAAAAAAATCTAAACACTGAAAATTCGGGTTTAGATTAGTAGTACACGTAACATAAACCTAACCAAATATTCGGCTGCAAACTCATCTGCTTGCATCGTTTAGAAAGAAAAAAAAAGAAGAGATACATAGAGAGTTAAGAGTGATTCTCGAGCTACGCGGTCATGTTCCGAAGATGTAAAGCATATAATTATAAATCGCTGGCCACAGACGACGGAAACTCTCCTCGGTGAAGGTCCACAGCTTCATAATTTAAAGTGTTTCCTTTTATCATGCTTCGTCGATATCGACCTAATCGGTTAATATCTTTTTTAATTATCATAAGCATTCTGTACATATCCAAAAGTGAGGTCTCGCAGCAGTTATTATTAAATTATTATTATTTAAATAATTAAAAACGAAAACTACTTACGAATTTGTCTTTTACCGATAGTTTTAATAAATTTGGGGAAATCATTTTGCCGTGAATCAATGACTGCCACTGGTTCGCAGGTTTTTCTTCACCACTATATTGAAATGATGCGTACCTTATTTTTGATGCCAATAGTTATCAAATTTTCTTGGTTCATTTAGTGCTCTATTTATGGCCATAAGCTTTCCACACTTCGAACCAGAAGTATACAAAAGTGGCTGAATCAAAAAAAAATCTGTTAAATATAAAATCAGTTAGGCCAATTTTGGGGGGTTTTATGCGTCAAACCAACGAAGGACATCTGACACGCCCTAGCAGAAGACTGAGGATTGATTTCGACCACCTGAGGAATTTATTTCGACCACCGAAGCACTTGCAATTTTTCGGCGCATACTCAGTTTATTTTTTTGGTTCACTAGTTCCAAAACTTTGTTTCATGGTGCACCCAAATCGACTACACTGACGGAGACAGCGACAAGTGCGTCATGGAGCAAACACACCATTGTCTCATTTCCTATTTTCCTCCAACAACGCTAAAAAGAAGGCTATACTGACGAATATAAATCCAGATTAATAGTAAAACGCTATGGAAAACAACGCCAAAATAACAAAAGGGCCAAGGCAAGAAGACCAAGAAAAGGCGCATTCTCAACCGAAGTTTATTTGAAAACACAAGTATATAGTATATAGCCATCGAAAAACTCAAAGCAATCACGCATTGCAGCATAGCCCGCCTTTCAGACATTCCGATATTCATTTGTAGATATAAGGCTAAGGACGTGTCACTCATGCATAAGTGACACGTCCTTAGCCTTATCTACAAACGAATACGAATATCTGAAAGGCGGGCTATTCATTTGTAGATAAGGCTAAGAGACGTGTCCCTTACGCATAATTGACACGTCTTCAGCCTTATCTACGAATAAACATCGGAATGTCTGAAAGGCGGGCTGTGCCGCAATGCGTAACTACTTAGCGTTTCTTGATGGCTATACTATATACTTGTGTTTTCAAATGGGTGGTTGCGACAAAGTTTGAAGCGAAAACCGTTGTGAAAAAAATACTGTAGAAGCGTACATGATATACTACAGTCGAGGAATTTGTTTATGGTCCCTAACAGCTTATAAAATGGAGCGCACGGCTTATGATGTTCACGTTTGTTGCTTCGCGATTGGTTCGTGGGCGTCCTTGTCGGCTAATACCGCTTTCTCATTGGCTGTGGACTGATAAATAAATGCTTGAGACTCACCCAGCCCGGCCTTTGTAAAGCTGTATAAGAAAGCGCGTGTGTGCTCATTTATTGATACCGGTTCCCGACTTATCCTATTCTTCCTCAGGTTGTTCCCCATGGCTTTTCGACTGGGTGGTTTTTCATTCGATGTATTTGTGATTTTATTGGCGGGTGTGGCAACTCCTTGCGCGATTCAAGAGCGACACCCCGCGGGGGCGGTGGTTGAAGCGTGGCGTATCATCGCCAGACTTGTGCCTATCAAAAATGCTCTACTCATGATACTGCATTTAAAATACTTTTGGTGGTATTTTGGTGAATTGCGACTATATTTTGTCTAGAGTATTCGCTACTCTATATTAATTACCTTTTCCACTTTCTTGTACTCAGTATCTCAAATACATTTTGCAACTTTGAAAACAATATGTCGCCGGATCAACCTACGGAACTAGGGATCATCAGGCTCCAGGGTAAAGCTAAACCGATTGCAAATTTGGAGACCAGCGACCGAACACAGTACTGGAAACAAAGCGCGAGAAAAGCGCAGCTTTAAAATGCCAACAGAAGATCAAATGGATTGCCCCAAGTACGCCCACCTTTATGTGTCCTCTTCTTCGACTTCCTTTTATTTTTTCAGGTTGTTTTTGAATGGCACATCACGCTTGGAGCTATCAAAGGGCTGATGACCACATCCGGATTTCCCGCTCAGCCCCCACATTTTGTCTGAAGCTAGAGTGGTTCCGTCAGCGGAAGGTTGCGACGCCAACGCTCGGTACGGTCACAATGAACCATTTCCGGAAATCACCGGTTTATGAGGTTCTGGTATGAAAATGCGTGAACAAGTTTTTCATGCGAGCACAGGCACGCCCTCGGCCAAGGAAGCTAGATCCTGCTGGCTTCGTTGAGCTGCAATGACCTAGAATGGGCTTCCCTAAACCTCCTTGTGTGCCTATTGGGGATTTACTTTTGCTCCCAAGTTCGTTCAAAGACCTTTCTTTCATGCCTTTCCGAATGCACGCATTGTTTCGTCCTTAAAATCTTCGAAACCAGTTTTCCGCCAGGTGGAGCCAGTTACTTATAAACTGGTGGATACTGATTCTGGAATCTTGGACCATCTTGAACTCAATGCTTCAAGCATGGTTTGAACTGGTGCAGGAGGGGGCAGGGAAGGGGGTTTAGAAGAGGTTTTTGTAGACACTCTCCTCTGTTTCCTTCTTGACATTCTCACTTTTCTTCTTTTGACAGTTTGAAGGTGCAGGCCATTTTTCTCGTTTTGGACTGGGGAAGACAAAGTACTTGCTCTTGGTTTTTGATCAGCGACAGAGGCTGCTGTCCTCGAGTCGATATTTCTCCTGCACTCTAAAAAAGCCCGTGCGTCCACTTTTCCGCACAACTATCGGAGAGCCAATCACGCGCAACTTACGGAGGCAGCTCAGCGAATGACGATGCCGAAACATATGTTTAGACCACAAAACGCAGTCTGAGTTGTGACATTAAGCAATGCAATACGTCACGCTTGAATTACTTATTAATGTTACAACTCAGACTGCGTTTTTGGTCTAAACATATGTTTCGGCATCGTGCTTCGCTCAGCTGCCTCAGTAAGTTGAGGTGATTGGCTCTCCGAGTGTTGTGCGAAAGTAGACGCACTGGCTTTTTTTCTAGAGTGTGGGCATGCACGTGTGACGTTCACTCGCTTACTCATCAACAAGTCTGGCTTCTGATCAACTTCTAGTTCGGCTGCTAGGAATATGCACATGCCGGACTACATGTCAAGTCCCCGAATCGCGGCGAGGCATATTACGAGCTTATTGCGGAATGCACCATGAGCAGAGCCGGCCGCCCAAATTAAAGCACGGCAGGTGCTATGTCTACAATACGTGGGTCCCGCTTGCACCTAAAATATTTAGGCACATTATATGTTGCATGTCCCGAATTATTTCGAAGTAAGCTTCAATTGCAGCAGGTAAGGCGCTTCTTGAAGGACATAGCGATCCCAGCAAATTGTGATTTTCAGCGATCATCACAAATACAGCACCTTTTTTTACTTTTTATTCTTATATGACCGGCTCGCAAGATACTTGCCAAGTGTCTTCAAATGTAATTCAAATACCTTTTTAAAGTATTTGACTATACTCGGATAGTTCGAATTAAAAAGTAATTTGAATACTACACTAAATAGTCTTTAAATGGGTATTGAGTCTTATCTTAAGTAATTTTGTTGAGTAGTTGGCACAAGACTGACATAGCCAACCACGTTAGAACCGCGTGACGTGACTTTAAAATATCTACGTTCACAGTCTCACGAGGGGATCCTCAATCGTATTCAATAAGGCCACGCTGTGATTCAATAGACTGTTAATTGACGGCGGAAGAACTGCGGCAAGCTGTCCATTATGTTTTAATAAGGGCAATGCTCGCAAGAAATTAGGAAGATTAGATTTTTGAACCTGCGTGCTTTCAGCTGCTGGCATTCTTTAAGAAAATATTTAATTACCTTATAGTGACCTAATAAGAAAATAAGCAGGATAAAAACAAGAGGCAACCACAAATGAATCTTGACAAAATATGAATGTAATAACAACTGCTTCAAATATTCGCAAATAAATCTATGTTCAAGATTGAACAAACTGTAAATACGGTTCGTGTACAATCATTCAAATCGTCGCTTATTTTATTGTTCAAATAAAACTAGGATATTTTGTGCTGAACAGCAATTTTACACCACACTGTTTACTTTTTTTATAATTGCTTATTCTCTGCTTTTGGTTTTGCGCCTGGAATATTTCTATATACATTCAGCTCCAATTAAGCAATGTTGTAACATTTTACCTTAAAAGAACGCTTAACAATTTTTTTATTGCTATTTTGTATCATCTCGCGTTGACAAACGTGTCCTGCGGCTGCTTCTTCGTTGTCTTCTGTTTGAAAGCACCGTCCTACGAGACCGTCTATATTAAAACAGAAGCATCCGTAAATATTATATATATATATATATATATATATATATATATATATATATATATATATATATAACAGAGCGAGCGCTTGATATGCAAATTAAGCGCATCGTGCCCCCTTCCAGACGGCGCCCAACCGTGTGTCTTTGCCTTTATTACATCATGTCCGTTTCGCACGAGCCTGCGCCAAAAAAAAAAAAAAAGTCTACGTATGCATGCATAGACGTAACGCCTAGCCGCATAATTGAGCGAGGAAGGCCGACGCGTAGAATTAGCGAAGAGACGCAGCCGGGGGTTCGGAGAAGTGAAGGAGTCAACGACGCCGTGACCAAGTACGCCCGGGGCCACGCACGGAGATTGCCCCTTCTTCGGACTCTCCTGCCGACCTTGAAATCGAAGTCGTGGGACGCCTTGGTCTCTTCTGCCTTGGCCCCAGAAAGAAAAGAGAGCCTTCTTCCCAACAGGGTACAGGGTCACGAACAGAGAAAGTGCATCTTCTTCTCGCGGCGTTACGTGTGCTGCTCCTTTCTGTTTCTTTCCCGATCATTATCGGAGCCCCTCCCCCGTCACGTAGACTGTTATTTAGGAGTCGGGCAGGGAACCCCACCGAGAGAGAGGGTCACTACACTCTGCTTCATCTCTGAGCTGACAGTGGGCTGGGAGGTGTACGCGCTCGCCGAGCCAATAGATTCCCTCCCTTTGATCACATGTCACCGTTCCCTGCTTTTGGATATGGGCTGGAGCGTGATCACGTGGAGGAAGATGGACGGTCCAACGAGCACGTAGCTTTCACCGCGCTGCCAGCTTAGATGTAAGCGGAGTACGTTGTCCCTGTCAAGTTACGATGGACCGTAGGGGACGTTACGGGCCATCGAAGCCAATCTAATGCCGCGTTAGTGTCAGGTGACTTTCGAGAGGGACGCAGCGAGGCACGACGGGGGCGCGTAATCACGTGATAAATTAACGGCTCTGGATTGGCTGAGGATGGCTCGTATAGCGTCTGCCGCGGTTTATCGGAAGGTGAGACGAAGTATACCTCGAGTTTTTTCTAGTCACGTCGGATGGCTGGATACCGCGGCGACGCCGGACGATCGGGGAGATGTTTTGGCATTCAGCGGTTGTCGTTTTTAGAGGAGATACCCGTCGAAGTAGTAAAGTGCCGGGAGTAGTCGATTTCAGTTCAGGAGTGCGATAGGAAAAGGGACGTTGGATTGCGTGACACGTATATACATAGGTGGTGGTCAGTGGGAAGGTTTCTGGTTTAGAGAGAATGCGAGTCCTCGGAAGACTGCCCGGAAAAAGCGAAAGTCCGAGTTGGATGTTTTTGGTGTCCCTCGGCACGTTCACGTGGCATTTGCATAGATTACACTTTTGGTTTGGCGGTACTGACTCTTAACGAACGTGCGTGCGTGGATTTATAAGTACTATGTAGGTAGCAGCGCGAGCTGATATAACCGCAGCGCTAAGCGAAGTGACCTGCGCAGGTTCATGCCTGTTGACATTTCCTTTTTGAAAAGAGTGTCCATCTGTCTGGCAGTCAACTTCCCAAAACAGACATATGATTGAAGATTACGTAATAAGGCAGGGAGGTGGTTAAACTTAAACGTTTCTAATACCCAAGACGGAAGCTTCAAGGAGGGGACAAACACAAGACGTCTCAAACACAGCTACTAAATTTTATTCAGTACACTTCTTTTATAGCCGTCATCTCCACACCGGCCACCGATTCTCCACCTTGAGTTTTAGAAATGTTGTCAGACATATGACTAGACAAATCTTGAAAACAAAAGGACGAGTTTATAGGTAATGAAAGTTGCGATTGCATATAGCTTAAATTCCAGCTGAAGTCCCTTTGTTCGAGCAAGTATAGGGGACCTCGTGGTAGCGTGTAACTTACCCAGCAAACCACGGACGTCCGTCGGACATCCGTATCGGATATATCGGACGTCCATGGGACATCCGTGAACGTCCGACGGATGTCCATCGAACATCCGACGGACGTCCAAATGTAACCATGCATTTCGTACATCCGTCGGTCATCCGAAGTAGGATCCCTCAGCGGACCTATTTCGGACGTAATTCGGATATTTGGATTCGGGCATAAATTTCTTCTGTGCACGTCTGGGTGATACAAAGTCACCGAGGAATGACCATGAGTCAATGATTACTGCCAGGATAATTTTATTCTGGTCACCAACACTTCTGGCAACACCTTCTTCAATAGCGCTTTCAGAGGATGTGCAAGAAAACACCCAAATATTTATATATATATGGAATAAGATAACGGTTAGGTGCTAAAAGTTTGGCAGCTTGCTTGAATGGTTGGGGCTATAGGTTCTGACGGAGCTTAGGCTCTCCGCGATGTCTGGTTTCTTTTTGCGGTGCAAAAAGCCGGGCACGGATTTCTCAGAAACACCCGGTATTTTATTTTAATGATTTATTTTAAAAGAACTTTTGTTTCGTCAAGATTTTCACGCAATTATAAGTTACTGGCTCCAACGGCGCAGCTTTTTTCAGTTTTTGCTTTTTGCAGGGGACCCACTATTTTATGGGTCGGAAGTAGGCATCACAAACCAGAGCGCTAACTTTGACTGTGTTTCCCACTATGTATGAAACATAACAACCTATATGGCATTTTGTATAAAAATAAAACCAGCCGTGTGTATGGCCATCATTGAATGTCCCTCGGACGTCCACTGAATCTCCAAATCCGGATATCCAGAAACGGATGTCCACCGTACGTCCGATGGACGCCCCATACTGACACTGGATAGTATTCGGCTCTTTTTCGGACGTCCGACGGACGTCCATGGTTTGCAGGATAGTATGCGCCTCGAGATCGCACCATGTCGTCACCATGGGGCCGAAATTGTAGATATACTCAGGTGCGGATACCGCGGTGTCGTCTGCCACCGGCGCACGTTGAGAAGCATGGATTTCAATGACGATGCCTGTTGCGACTGCGCGTGCTGCACTCTCCTTATTAAATGCTTGTTGTTTTTTGTTGTAATTTCTTTTTGATAAAAGGTTGAATAGACCGATCTCACTAAGCGTTCGGCGCATGCGTCACGCCGCCATAACTTTAGTTCACAGGAGGCAGACGGCCGTGCATGCAAGTGCACGTGCCGTCTCGTGCTCCACTCGCGCAGAGTTCCAGCGAGGTTGTCGCACGTGCAGAAAGACTAAAGTTCCCTCGGTGCATTGCGGCAGCGGTGGCGTAGTCAAACTGCCTGGTGAGATCGGTCTATTGTATCGCTTCTCATGCGTGAAAACGCAGTAAAACAAAGAAAAAGAAAAAAGAAAATCGGATGCTTTTATAGTTTTAAAACTGGTTTGCAGAATCGCGGGGATTCTACACGTTTTTGTGATTTGGCACAAGGCATAGCTTCCGAAAAATAATTAATATTAACTTAAAGCGTGGATTATTTAGAAATTTAACCCGACCGATCCACACCCTTTAATTGACTAATCAATCGGTTTAACCGTTAGTTGGTTGATTTCCAGGCGTATATTATATATGAATGACGATACATGTACGCATCTTTTACTATTTTCACTGCGTCATAAATGGAATAGGGCAGTCCCATTTCAAGCTTGACGTTGTCACGCCTGCAAAACTATAAACACGGGAAATCTTTTTAAAAGTGAAGTCGTTTTAAGTTACAAAAAACCGTTATTGTTCGCGAGCCCTTAACCTTCGCGAATTTCGCAAATTGAAAAAATTCCCGAAATATAAGGGCACGCGAAAATTTCGTGTTTTTTTTTTAAGTGTTTCAGTGCAGGTGTCTGGAATTCACGAAATTTAGTGGCTGCGGTTATGTCCTCGTGACCGATTCGCGGAAAATAGGGGCCGCGAAAATATAGGGTTTTACAATACTCTTTTAATATCATAATCACTCTCGATGACAATCACAAGAATGCTGAAGTAGTGTATCATTGAAGCATAGGTCCTAAATGAAATAAAGACGTCAGAAATAGTAGAACAGGCATATTTTACTTTCTTTTTCCCAATTCAAGACATTTGAACAGCTAAAGCGTTTATTCGCAATTCAATCAATAGTGGAATAATCTGTAGGTTAATCGATGGAATTGCCCAGTCCTAATATGCTCAAGGTTAAGGCGGAGGGTTATCTTAAAGTCCACGGAGAGGTGCTAGTCTTCAGGACAAATAGCGCCGCTGCGGCTGATGCTGCCTGTGTGGTGCGGGTTGATTGTTTGAGTCGCAAAATGTCTACTGCGTTTAAAAAAGCATTTATCCAAAGATTCGGAATATTAGCCTCTTGGTATATGCGGCTGTCCACAAGAACATCGAAATGGGTAAACTCACACGAGCGAGAAGAGCATCTAATAAAAACGCACGTTTCCGCGTTGCTCGCTTACACTGTTTTAGTCCACTAGTGACAGATTTATTCGAACGGTTTGCTTCATTTGCCCCGGTTGTCGTGCCAACGAACAGTTTGCTTATCGTAACTAGAAGGGGCACGGCGATAATTACCGGATTTTGATGATGATAAATTTTGTAGCAATCAGTTTATTACATAAATTATATATCAAAGAAAGCCTAAACAAATAGCTATTCAACAAGTACGACGTAATTAAAATTAAATGTTGAGATCTGGGCGAAAAACGCCTTTGAATACAATATGAAGCTGAAAAAGTAGAAATTTCAAACCAATTTTTTTTTCGACAGCCACACGTAAATGTTTTTGTAGTTTTTCTTCACACGAAGAGCTCTGGTATGGTCTAAAACATTAAATAAAAATCAGATGTAATATGTAGTTTGGAAATATAGTCATGAATGGAGGCGACGAGATGACGCCTCATGTACTGGAACAAACATTTGATTGGGCGAACTTGTGCCCAAAATGAACGAACAACCAAAAGGGGTAGATAAAGATAACTACAGAGCGTCGCGGGCGTCGGAGTCGGCGAAAACACAGAGTCGAGCGCTGGCGATAGAGTGCGTCGTCGTCGGGAGAGTGAGTCGGCAATGCAACGCTCAGCACCTTATCCAGTACATTCGGTATCTCGAACATTCGACCTAGAACGTTCGGGGGTGGGCTAGGGCGAGACTGACTATAGTTGGTGACAGGTCAAGAACGAAGAGGAAGGTCCTCCACCTCTTTCCACTTCAGCGGAGCAAAAACTGGAGAGGAGGTGACCTCCTCTCCACCATTCGCTCCGCTCAAGTGGAAAGGGGTGGAGGAGCTTCCACTTCGTTCTTGACCTGTCACCGACTATAGGCAAGGAGATTCCGGCCTCCTTATTTAAACACATACAACTAACCTGGCAACGTACCTTACTGGCTTCCTTGTCGTTTACACTCAAGGTAAGGGTAAACAGGAATCTTCCAGATGTACAGAGAAGCGGTCCTTCTCGGCCATGCACGCGGCAATATATATAGATCCGTACATTTAAGAAGACGAAATGTTTCAAGTTCCATTTTAAGATGCAAAGCTTGGCAGTCGTAATTTGTATGCCTATTAATTAATTAATTAATTATTGGCACTTTGTGAAGGTATTCACTGGCTTCGATTTAACGCACAATTAGATAAACTAAGGCTGATGCGCAGACGGCATGTTATGTTTAATATAGTAGCTGTTTCCTACGCATGTCCAGTTTATTATAACTTTAAGAAAGTCTGAAATCACAATTATATTGATTCCTTAAATTCTCTTAGTAGAATTAAAGCTTATAGATACTTCCCTCCAAAGTTTTACACGCAATGATAGAAAACTTGGGTGAAACAAAATATTTTCGATGTACCGACACGAAATTTCACTTTTCTAACTCTCGCTTCTGCACGCACACTAAGCTTTGTGAAAAGTTAGGCTTGTTTAATCCTGCTGATATTTGTTTTTTATTCTTTTTGTAGAAAGGAAAATTTGCATAGATCGTGGGGAAGTACATACAATTACATAAAATATCTGGTAATGCAAGTTCGCAGAACATTTGATGTGACCGAAAAGCACCGTTAACGCGGGTTACAACTACTCTCGATGCTTAGCTCTTTGATTAGCATAGCATTTCGAAGCCCATCTTTGTAAGTTTTCGTCCACTGGTGGCATTACGGAATGTTCTTGACGAAAACTTGCAGCATTACGTTCTCTTTCAATGGCGTCGAGGTAGTAAGCCATCGTTGTGACGGCATGCGGGGAGTGCCAGGTGCGAGTCGCGCCATGTGGAGACCGCTCAGGCATCAACCCTCCTTGCACAAGCGCGGATCGACAGGACTTAAAACAACTGGACGTGCTGATGACTTCGTTCAGATAGCCACCCCTGAAGTTCCTAGAATCATTTTTCCGAAAAGTGATGCAGCACATCTAACCCACTGCTGCAACGAAAAAAAAGAAAAGAGAGCAAAGTCTATATATTAGTAACATCCGGGACGTGACTTGTGGACGAAAACTCAAAATAAGAACGGTCTCTCCATTTTATGCTTAAAACAATTTGCTAATCTTTAAGAGTGAACCTTCAGCCCATTTTAACGTCGCTTTGTGACCACAACTGAACGTTCTAGTGAACTTGCATTATTAGCCATTTTAGGTAATTGTATGTACAGTGCTCTTCAAACTTAACACCGCCACTCGGTTACTCAAATATTATTCTATTGCCGACTACTCAAAGCCAAATTGGTCACTGCAGCAGCTGAAATGTCTTCACCATGCTAGGTTGTGATCGGGGATCAAAACGAAACTCGGACGGTAAGTCCCGCAATAGCACAAAAAGTGACCAAAACGAACCATCTCATAACGGCCTTAGGTTTGGGGAACATTGTACTTCCCCACAATCTTATGCCAGTTTTTCATAAAGAAAAAAGAACATAGAAAGTGTTAAACGAGCCCAGCCTCTCATCAGGCTTAGCGAGCGTGCCGAGAACGGCAGCTGTAAAAGGGCGAAATTCCGCACTAGGTCTCTCGGCGCCCTATTTGCAGGCTGTCCCAAAAAGAGCGTTACAGATTTAATAACTAATATATTGAAAACAAAAAGAGGTGGAAAAGTTTGGATTGCAGTAAAATGTTAAGGAATTTTTTATTGTAGCCACTTATGAAAGTTCAATGTGTGTTATATCAGCAGTACGCAGGAGATTAAGTCTATTAGCGATGTGCGCGACCAAAAGCGTCGCTGCGGTCAGCTTTCCACGATTGGCCAAACCATGGGCATATGAGCATTGTCAGATTGTCAACTTTGACGGTGTTAGTTTCTGGATTGCGATGGCTCCTAGCTTCCACTGTGCTTTTTAAACACACCACCGAACTCGTCGTCGCACCTGATGGTAAGTAGCCAGGATATCAACTGGTGACGTCACGGCGAGGCAAATCCCAGTCGTGACGTCACGGATGGAAACCATAAGAGAGCGCCACCGAAACATCTCGGCGCTAATACTCCACATCCACCCAGGTCCGGCTTAGCACGTCCAATTAGCTTGTGCGATTGCAGCGCTTATGCGAGCACGAAGGTCCTGCAGATGGCTTAAACAAAACTTTAGGTGCTCCTTAACATACTACAGAAAACCGCACCTTTCTACCACCGTTTCCCAGATATTAGTCATCAAAGTTGTAAATAACTATTCGGGACACTTTATTTATTTTTTGTCCCCAGTGCCACAGCATATGGGTAAGACTGGCAGAGAGTAATATATGCAAACTATTGATTTTCCTGTCTATCATAGTCTGCTCCTTTGTAAACTAAGTAAGGTTAAACTTGACCCTAATATTTTAAAATGGATAGAATGCTTTTTGTCTAATCGCACGCAATTTGTAACTGCCAACGATCATATAACTCCCCTCACTGTCCCGTAACGTCCGGTGTCCCGCAGGCGCCAGTGCTTGGGCCCTTGCTTTCTCTTGTTTATATTAACGACCTACCTAACTGCATTTATTCATCTATCAAACTTTTTGCTGACAATTGTGTTATTTATCACCGAATTCTGGATCCTGATGATCGTTCCGCCCTTCAGTCTGACCTAGATAATATTTCATCTTGGTGTGGTACCTGGCCAATGAAACTTAACGCTACCAAATGGAAGTCGATGAGAATTTCACGTAATTATAATCATGTGTTACCGTGTGAACACTTACCTAACGATGTTTCCTTAATGCAGGTTTCCTCCTACAAGTACCTAGGCATTACGATTTCTGATAACCTTTCATGGCAATATCACGTGGACCACATCACAAATAACGCTAATCGATCACTCGATGATCTACGGCGTAACTTTTCTTTAGCCCCAACTAACATAAAACTTCTGCTTTATATATCTTTAGTCCGACCGAAGCTTGAATACGCATCATTTATCTGGGACGCTAATATTAACTCTCTTGTTTTACAAATAGAAGCCAGAACCGTTCCGCGCGTTTCATCTTTCGAATTACTTACGTACTGCCAGTGTCTCTTCAATCGAATTCTAATCTTGACTTACCCAATCTTTCATTGCGTCGTAAAATGTCTCGTCTTTGTCTCTTTCATAAGATATATAATTTTCACTCTCCCCCTCAGTGATTCTCTCTTTCTGGCACACCATCGTACATTTCCTCCCGCAGTGACCACCAGTACATGGTTGGCGTGCCAAGCAGCCGCACTAATTTACATTTCCACTCCTTCATTCCCAAGACTTGCGCCGACTGGAACCACCTCCCCGCCTCCCCATTGCCTCGATCACCGACACCGTCCACTTCAAATCTGCCATTTGCAACCATTTTTGGTAACCCTGCTATTGTGTTTATGTTGACGTTAATTTTTTGTTTGTGTGTGTTTGCTTCACCCACTTTTTTCTGTAATGCCTCGGCCTTGAGAGTAAATATATGAAATGAAATGGAATTTGCTTCGGAATTACCCGTATGCATGCAGTGTACTACACAATGATCCACTCATACTATCAATCATTCTTTTTTTACAGAATGAGTTCAGCCAGTGAGGAAAGAAAGCAAGCTGTCAAACGGTAATACGGTCTCGGTGGCAAGAATATTTCCGGCTGAATAACCATCGAAAGAAGATGCCTCGTGCTCTACGTTGTAGAGAATAAAAGCGCTAAAAAAGCTGCAGAAAATTAGAAGAATGACGAACACCACGAATCCCTTTTTCTCCTGTGGCTAAGGTGAAAAGAATAATCAGTGATCCCTGTTCAGAGTGCATTGCGATGCAACATGCGCTCCGACATTTCCGAAAATATATTATCCCACCATGTGAAAAAAAGAAAAATAAAGAGTAATGTGTAACTGGGTTACTAGCGTAAACCTTTGCACCCACAAGCGCGGTAAAGAAATAAACTAGTTTCTGGTTATAAACGGCATTCACATTTTACCAGGAAGTTGAGTTATAGCAGAGCCTTTGCGGATTAAGCCCTACTAAACATACGTGGACCAGTAATGTTATTATCTATGTCAGTTCGAGTAACTGCCAGCTTGAGAAACACAGTGCATGATGGGGCATCTTGTTATTGCTCCGAAGCCAATGAAATGGCTGCATGAGCTGGCAAAACGCCGACAGAAACAATCACGAAGCCTGAAGCCACGTTCTGGCGTTTCAAAAACTCTTCATATCTGTAATCGCTAACTTCACACGACCAACATATCAAGGTTTACCGAATCAAAATTATTTTACGAAAAAAAAAAAGAGATAGTAAATATCGTAATCGCATACATTTAAACCCCATCACGCAAATAAAAAGTAAATAAAAAAAGACAGGAGGACGCTTAAGCTTCGCCTTTAAGAGTTCAACCCGATAGCTGAACATATAAACCTCCGCTCGTTCCCAAGCCGACCAAGCCTGTCTGCGTGACCTAGCAATAAAAAAGACAAGCAAACAAAGAAACATACGTACGTCTGCGTACTTTAGCAATAATAGAAAATAATAAAAAAACTTTGCGCGGTTTAGTGGATAGCGTGTTTGGGTCGCAACCAAAGTTCTCGAATCCGGTTCCCGCCTCCACCTAAAATTCTTTGCATGTTTTTTTTTTTTTTTAAGTTAAATGAATTATTTTATAATGTGAACTCGTTTAAGATATGCGACGACCTTTAATCCGCATTACATTTCGTGTTTTAAACACTTTCATTTCACGCGTGACGTGACGTTTCATGTGAGCGTTGTGGGTTGTATGAAATTCTCGGGCGAAGTCATGTGACTGTAACGTCATGACCCTACCGACCAATAAGGGTTGTCCCGTCCGCCACCGACACCGACGCCGGCTTTCTGCGACACGAGCTCCTTACAACTATCGCTTTCGAAAAAAAAAAAACAGGTAAAAAGAAACGGTGGTTTGTTTCCATATATCCGCAAACGTGAGGCTGCTACCGGTCGAAGGCCGGCTAATGAGCGCGTGCCAGCGGTAGCTCACGACTCCCACTCGATCCAGTCTCAAAATCGCGTCCTCACGACACTGTCCAAGGCGGAGACACTTGTCGCCGCGGTACCCGCGGCCAGGCGCCTGCCTCTCGCCCCTTCCCGAGTCCAGCAGTCTGCTTGACACGCTTTCGAGCACGTCCGGATTCATGTCATCCGCCGCAGCCTTCGCTTCCTTCGTCCACAGCTGCTCATTACGATGAAGCAAGTGCACGCGACGAGCTCACGCACCGAGCGCGCGAAAGTTTATCCAAATCGCCGCGGCGTCGTCGCTTTTAGTTCTTTTTCTTTTATTACGCGAGCTGTTGTCGGCGGACGACAGTGTTACCCAACGGGTGGGCGAGCAGGAGCCACCGGGTCGAGAATCGCAACCGTCCGCGGGTCAAAAACTGTGTTCCTCCAGGAGAGCTGCCACGACACACGGACGTCGGTTTTCTTCACGGCGCTCTTCGCGGACGCTGCCCGCCTCCGGTTCCGTCAGACGCTTTAGATACGCTTCGTTTCACAGCGTACGATGCACCGCGGAGGATGTTATGCGGGCCATCCCAGCCAACCTGTACATAGCGTCGTGAACGTATATAACGTTTCTACGCGCCCAATCCGTCGCTGCGCTCTTTTGGAATCCCACGTGATCCTAATGCAGCTTTTGATTGGCTTCGCCGGCCCGTAGCGTCCCCCGCGGCTCATCGTGAGGTGAAACAGAATGTGGAAGACTTTGGGAGTCAAGCGAGTCTTTTCTGTGTTCAGGAAGACGGGCGTGCTGCGTTTTGTTTCTTTTGGGGTGTTTGTTCGTGCGCGGAAAGAGCTCTACCTATTTGCATATCGTATACGCTCGATTTGTAATGGCATTTGCGTATTTTTATTTTTGTTTTAACGAGAGGCTCCTGGTGGGGTCGTGCTTCGAAAGGGTCGTTGTATTCGCCAACATCGGTCAAACATGGCGGGCTAAAACAGGTCGTGCCGTGTGCCATGAGCCGGCTTAACGCAAAACGCTCAGCGGGTTTCAGCTGGCAAGCATTGGACTCGAGATGGTTTGCCCCGATTTTTATTCGCTAGGTTTCAAATCCGCGACGATGGGTTGACGTAAGAGAGCTTTCAGAGGTTTGACCTTCGCCGGGGAAGCGACGGAAGGATTACGCGGTGCTGATGACTGGAGCCCTGATATCCGCGGATGATCCGCGGATATCGAGTATACAGGCGGATTCGGATAAAGATGAGTCAGATTTGGCGGATTGCGGATCAGATGCCTGATGCCAGGGGCTGCGGATGCGGTTCGGATGCGGATATATGCGGGTCCGGATATACATTTTCGCCGAGGCGGCCTATAAACGTGTGCGGCCGCACAGTGAAGAACGAATTAGTGAGTGATACTTTGAAGTGCATCATCGAATGCATTGCGGGACCAACAAAATATTTGATTATCATCAAAGGTGGCTTTAGAACGTTCTATCTCGCCAAAAATGATGTACCCTAAAAAAAGTAAAAAAATCAGGAGCATCAGTCGTCTTGGGAAAGCGTGCTCTTGTTTTGCAGGGAAAGAGCGGAAAACGTGCTTTGGGCAAAGAAAACCCGAAACGTACAAGCCACAAGAAAGTAGAAGAAGCCTGCAAGTGGCTTCTTCGCATATGCAAGTAGATTGAGGAAACTGAATTTGATCCTCTGGAGCGGTGGAACTTGTGCCAGCACGAGTTTCCAGAGCCCGTTCTTGTAGCGCAGTTCGTGCGTGCCATCCCAGCATCAAGTGCACGAACGGAGAGAGACTCTCATTTGGGGGTATTCATTTAACAGAGGCAAGCCAGTGTGAATTCGTCCGCGTTGACGATATTCCGTTTCTTCTACACAGCAACCTCGACAAGTGAAACGTTGCGTGTGTGTGCGTTTTCTTTTTCTCGACAGTCGGCACTGAGTTGTTTTTAAGTACATCGTTCCGAGCATGCGGTTGAGGGTTCGTGATTAAAACTGAAACCGATAGGAGGTGTTGTCATTATTGAATCTTGTGTTATTTTCCCAGTGGTGACCTCGCGCCTTATCCCATATATACACGATTACTTTGTTGTGGCGAGTGAGCGCCTTTCCTCTCCCACTTTTTTATTGTTTGGCATGAATAAATTGACACAATATTATTAGTCTGTCCTTTGTCGATTTTCATGCTTATAAAATATGCGTCTGCTTGAGGTGGGTTTTACAAGCAAAAGGAAGGAAACACAAATTTCCCTAAATACGATAAAAACAGAATACGATAAAATGACTCATTCTATTCTGACACAAAGTATTTCTGATAGGATACCATCCTACTTTCTATCTCTTCATGTTGGATTTCCATGATTAGAATTAAATGAGCGGATTGAAAGCAGTGTTGAGGTAACGTCGTTACTAGTAACGACGTTACTGGTAACGCGTTACATTTTTCGCTAACGCAGTAACGTACTCGTTAGTATTCTGAATGACTAACGAGTAAAGTATTTTCGTTACTTTTTTACGGTATCGGCTATCAAATTACGTTACTCGTTACTCGTTACTTTTGACCAAAACTGGTGAAATACATTAGGTATTTGGGAAAAGGTCACGACGCCTGATCTAACGTTTAGAATAGCAATCTTGTGCATAAAACTGGAGACGTTAGGGGAACTAAATTTAGGTCACTAAGCTCAATGGAGGATCTAGCTTCTCTGCTCGAGGGGCAACTACTTGCGCTCGAGCACGCAATGCCCAGGCAATGCCGTATCTTGCTGCTAAGACTTCTGAACCTTCGATTTCCTAAAACGGTGGGTTTTCCACTTATCAGTCCATCTATTCACCCATCCATCTCAAAATCCTGCACAAGCTTATCGCTGCACGGAACCAGCATCCGTCACAGTAAACTTTAAAAACAAGAAAAAATCTCACTTCTCGAAGGCGAAAAAAACCTTCGGCTACCAGCTAATTCCGTTCGTCCTCCTTTTTTTTTTTTTCATAGTGTCACCATCTACAAGGCTTGAACGAACGACTGCGTTACAGCCCCTCCCTCCCCTCCCTCCTCTTCCCCCTCTGCTTTGTGCAGCAGAGGTGGACAGCGGGGGGGGGGGGAGGGGGAGAGACATTCGTTTACAACAGTGGACAACTAGTGGCGAAGCGATTTGCTCGTTTCTCTAGTTACAAAAAAAAAAAAAAAGAAACACTCTTTGTGGAATTTTTACCCTCGCTCTCCCCCTCGCTGCCTGAAAGTTCCTGACCCACTTTTGTACACAGAAGAATCTTTCGCTTGATTAGTCTTTAATTCCCTAAGGTCATAATAAAAAAATAAAAAAAGTTTTAAACCTGGAAAAAAAACTTACAAACACGAAACCTTTTTTTTTTTTCGCAGAAAATCTAAGAGCTACTGCTGGTAAGAGGCAGCAAGTGATTATAACCAGTGTGCTGGTAACCGGTGTCCTGTTCCACATAGTGAAGTAAATCAGTCTCTGGTAATAGTATGAACCGGACTGTTACTAAAACCGGCGTAAAGATGAGGGGTGTTGGTTGGCTGGTTGTGTTCCAGCAGTCCCCGTTCGCATGCTGTAGTTTATAAAAGCCGATTGACTACCATCTCCGACTCATTCTGCGTGTGAGATGGACATGAATAACGAAACTCCGTCGCCATGGCCAGGACTGAATGAAATGTATCAACTAAAGGAGACGGAATCAGATAATTTACAGTTTCAATGCCTACTCTGCATGCCGAAAATTAAGCTGCTTCGCGCATCAAAACACTATGAAACCACTCTGTAAATGTCTATCTTTATCGAAGCTTGTTAAGGAGGCTTATCATACATCTCTGCCAAACATATGTACTCGAACACAAAAGTAACGTAAAAGTAACGTAAAAGTAACGTTCGTTATTTTTGAAAAGTAACGGTAACGGTATATCGTTACGTTTGTAAAAAAGTAACGTAGCTCAATAACGCGTTAATTTTTACCAAACTAACGAGTAACGCTATTTCGTTACTTTTTTCGGTAACGGGCACAACATCTGATTGAAAGTCGGATGCGGTTCGGATCCGATGCGAAGTTCGCGGATGCGGATCGGATGCGGATGATCAAACTGTTATCCGCGCAAGGCTCTGGTGATGAACGTTGATAAAGGCACAATGTCTGGTTCAGGCAGTAGCGTAGGTTGCGTTGAGAACAACCTACGCTGATACGACAGTAACGGGGTCATTCTCCCAAAGGCTTGACCTTTGGGTCCAAGAAAATATTATGTTGGACATAAATTTTAGTTTTTAACATTTTGTTTATTATTAGGTGAATGATTTGTAATCTTGATAGAAAACGTAGTTGAGCTTCCAGACGTTTATTTATGTTTTAATGTTTATTCAATATGTTACAGAAACAAAAACAGTTACAAAAACGAAAAATGGCTGTCTTACACATTTATACTTTATCGTGCTTATCACTCCAATATAAATTGTGATAATTTTGGAGCGATTTACATCGCAATAGCGTGCCTCAATTAATACAGTCAGTTTTTATTTCCAAGCGAAAAAGTATTTTGGTGAGGCAGCCATTTTCAGCAATAAAACGGCAAACACAAATAATACGCAAAAAGTAGTCAAATAAATAATCTGTCAGGAAAGTGCCCAAAACTTGACTGGGGGATACAGACTAAAACTTAACACCAAAGAGTGAACCAATAAAATTCCTAGTGATGAGAGCGGAGGAATGCTATTAACAAAAAGCAGGACGGTCGAACCAAGCGTGATGCCGTCTGTTTCAGAGCGCCGGGACCAGCTGAGAAAAAATGTTTGAGCATGGAAGCATGATTTTACTGCATTGTTTGCCACGTACGGTTTTGCATAAAGGTCGACACTCGTTGAATTTGTATTTACGCAACCATTTAGGACTCTTTACTATAGCTGAGAGGCTTCGTTTCGGAGCAATGCCCCCGCCTTAATTTATAGGCCTGTAAAAGTGACGTATTTATTTTTTAGCTTTGTGTTTTATCCTGTTTTGTTTTGAATCTAAAAAGAAAATTATATTTCAGAGAACAAAAAAAAAGAAAAAAATATGTAGCAGCATCTGTTTATCTAAGAAAAGACGAGAGCAGTTTGCTTGGAGAGTTTACACCATCCTTTATTCATATGCGCAGCTCTTTATCTTGTAGTGCACTTTAAAAGACAGGTAGTACTTATCGTTCTCATCTAACGTTGCTTATAGATCCCGAACGCGCACAAAACTCCGTCGTTAAAAAAAAAAAAAATTCGGCAGAGCACTTAAGATTGCATAAGTGTAGGAATGCTTTTAGCATTCCTACACGCAGCGTATTCTTACAAGCAGCGCGCCGCCACGTCTTCCTTTCGCACATGGTGCTCCGGCGGCGATCGCGCTCCCCACTGCGCAGGCGCGGCGAACCCCGCAGGCTTCATGACGGCTTCCGTGACGAAGCATTGCGTTGCTGTGGTTTTCTTCGTGTTTTATTTCTGAGGAGCGTCTGCTTTGACCTCGAGCGCACCCGCCGGCTTCCGTGACGAGGTGTTGCTTTGCTTATCTTTGTGTTTTATTGGGAATGGGAATTTAGGTGTCGTTTCGCTCAACCAATAGGAATTGAGGTGCCGTTGCGCTCAGCCAATGGGAATTTAGGTGCCGTTTCACTCAACTAATGGGAATTTAGGTGCCGTTTCGCTCAACCAATGGAAGTTTAGGTGCCGTTTCACTCAACTAATGGGAATTTAGGTGCCGTTTCGCTCAACCAATGGAAGTTCAGGTGCTGTTTCGCTCTGCCAATGGTAATTTAGGCGTTTCGTTCAGCCGATGGGAATTTAGCAGCTGTTTTTCGTTGCTACAGACAACGATAACGCCGGCTTCTCTCAGATAGTGCCGGCTCCACTCCATGGGGCAGTTAATGCTTTCTTATTAAAACTGGCTGTGGCGGTTCGCGCCAACGGCCGGTTCCACTGATTAATCTGTAAAGCGACTGACACGCGACGCGGCTGGCCCGTGACACGACCGACCCGTTACACGACTGACGCCTGACACGTCTGATATTTCAAGCAAATTAAAATGTTTGAACAAAACTCTTCGCTTGAATTAAATTGTTTTATAACAGCAGGAAGGTATATTGGTGTTGACAATGCTCCTTGTTTCTCATCAAAAAATTAAAGAAAGAAGGACATAAACTATGTGTGACACCACTGACACATTAAAAAGGTACGCAATTGTTTCTACTTAGTCTTGGGCTTATAAGATATAAAATTTTTGCACGAAGTGAACATCGCATTTGGTAAGGCCCTGGTGCAAGAGGGCTCAACAGTGTACGTGGTTACATACTGAATACCGTGAGCAGAACGGTTAATATTAATTTGTATGTTCTTTGTTACACCACTGACATTTCGATCCGTTACAGCAGTTTCTTGTTACTAATTATAAAAATATAAGTAGTTTGGCAACACTGAACACTGGGGTCATTCCATAAACGTTGACTAACAGGTTTCTACGTTTTTAACTCACGCTGGTAAGAAATTGATTTGTTAGAACTAAATTGAAAGGCTTTGAAACTTGTGCGATTGTTAACAGACAGAGCCTAATTGCCGTAGTTACCCATAGAAGGCATTACAAAGTCAGTGTGCTCCAAACATGTGCCGACTAAAATATCAAAGAATATATTTGTTTTCATGAACCTAAATCATCGTGTTTTCCCAACAATAAAAAAAATGAGCACGGCTAACAATTATTAAAGCCATAGATCAGTCACACCAATGTTTAACTTTTCGGGAGAATGACTCAACGACGGCGTCACCGGGACAACTGTTCCATCGTGCCAATTGCCGACAGCATGTAATCACGGAAGCCAGAAGAGACAAGCAGAAATATCGAAAGGACCCATTCCGTTCAGTTCAGTGTTATCCTGCTGGGTACATTTCGTTTTGCAATAATCAAAAATAGTTATTTTTAATGCGAATAGCATTCTTTGGCTACTTCACGCACTTTTCGTCTATGTATCTATCTGGCTATCTAACCTCTTACGCCGCGGGTCGATAAATAAATAAAAAAGACCGGCGCCGGCTGGGATTCGAACCGTTGACCCTTTGATCAGCAGGCAGACGCGCTAACCACAGAGCTATGAAGGCAGTCATTCAACGCACTCTAAACGGTTGTTTATATCTTTACCATAGACGCGCTTTACAGCGCTGTCACACAGCGGTGCGCGCGCGTTCCATGCACGAGGGCTCATTCCGCTTTCGTGAGCTGAGCACGGCCGCTAGCTCACCCTCTCCCGCGCTCGGGAGAGGGTGATGTAGCGGCCGTGCTCAGCCTCACGAGAGCGGAATGAGCCCTGGTGCATGGAACGCGCGCGCACCGGTAGTTGTGACAGCGCTGTAAAGCGCGTCCTATGGTAAAGATATAAACAACCGTTTAGAGTACCGTTGGTTGAGACTAGCTGAGACGCCAGAAAGTCTGGTCGGTACCATTTTGAGTGTTTGTGCGTATGGCGCGTGCTTTGCTCGCCTTCCTAAGTGACACAAACGCACGTGCTGGGCTGCGGAGATCGTGCGCAGGGCTGTGAAAGTGTCAACAAATTTAGAATCGCCTCAAGAGTGGGCTGGCGTATCTAGAGTGTGCCGGCCACCTGACGAACGCGCATAACTCCGCACCGTTTGATGCTATTCGCATTAACGTAGATAATCATTCCCAAAGGATGGGTTCTGCTGATTTTTTCTTTGTGTGTATTTATTGCTTCGTTAGCTCAAATTGGAAGCAGGCCGGCTGGAAAGGGAAGCCGTTAGACACAATGCGAATTTTCAGTGGAATCGGGTACGTGACTCATGACGACAGTTGGGAATAAGCGCAGTTTAAATTACAACAGACAATAAAATACAAAAAAAAAAGAGGCGTAAACGTGGAATAGAGATACAGCGTTGCCAACTGTTCGTTTAGATGCAAAAATCGAGCGTCTGAAGTTTTGCGCCACAGGAGTCGGCAGCGTTGCCGCTGTTTCATTTTCGCGAGCCGGAAAGTGTGGCAGATTGCACAGCAGCTCTCCACTAAGTGAGTAGTCACGAAGCCCAACAAGGACATCTGTAGCCGAGGAACGGAGCCGCCGGCAGGAGGACACGTTTTTAATGCGAATAGCATCTCTTGGACGCTTCACGCACTTTTCGTCTATGTATCTATCTATCTATCTATCTATAATCTATCTGGCTATCTAACCTCTTACGCCGCGGGTCGATAAATAAATAAAAAAGACCGGCGCCGGCTGGGATTCGAACCGTTGACCCTTTGATCAGCAGGCAGACGCGCTAACCACAGAGCTATGAAGGCAGTCATTCACCGCACTTTAAACATTTGTTTATATCTTTACCATAGACGCGCTTAGCAGCGCTGTCACAGCAACCGGTGCGCGCGCGTTCCATGCACGAGGGCTAGCTCACCCTCTCCCGCGCTCACCCTCTCCGCTAGCTCACCCTCTCCTGCGCTCGGGAGACTCTCGACTAGCTCAGCCTCACGAGAGCGGAATGGGCCCTCGTGCATGGAACGCGCGCGCACCGGTAGCTGTGACAGCGCTGTAAGCGCGTCCTATGGCAAAGATATAAACAACCGTTTAGAGTACCGTTGGTTGAGACTAGCTGAGACGCCAGAAAGTCTGGTCGGTACCATTTTGAGTGTTTGTGCGCATGGCGCGTGCTTTGCTCGCCTTCCTAAGTGACACAAACGCACGTGCTGGGCTGCGGAGATCGGGCGCAGGGCTGTGAAAGTGTCAACAAATTTAGAATCGCCTCAAGAGTGGGCTGGCGTATCTAGAGTGTGCCGGCCACCTGACGAACGCGCAAACTCCGCACCGGTTTGATGCTATTCGCATTAACGTAGATAATCATTCCCAAAGGATGGGTTCTGCTGATTTTTAATGCGAATAGCATTCTTTGGATACTTCACGCACTTTTCGTCTATGTATCTATCTATCTATCTATCTATATATCTATCTGGCTATCTAACCTCTTACGCCGCGGGTCGATAAATAAATAAAAAAGACCGGCGCCGGCGGGGATTCGAACCGTTGACCCTTTGATCAGCAGGCAGACGCGCTAACCACAGAGCTATGAAGGCAGTCATTCAAGGCACTCTAAACACCTGTTTATATCTTTACCATCGCGCGCGTTCCATGCACGAGGGCTCATTCCGCTCTCGTGAGGCTTAGCACTGCCCCTAGCTCACCCTCTCCCGCGCTCGGGAGAGGGTGATGTAGCGGCCGTGCTCACCCTCACGAGAGCGGAATGAGCCCTCGTGCATGGAACGCGCGCGCACCGGCAGCTGTGACAGCGCTGTAAGGCGCGTCCTATGGTAAAGATATAAACAACCGTTTAGAGTACCGTTGGTTGAGACTAGCTGAGACGCCAGAAAGTCTGGTCGGTACCATTTTGAGTGTTTGTGCGTATGGCGCGTGCTTTGCTCGCCTTCCTAAGTGACACAAACGCACGTGCTGGGCTGCGGAGATCGTGCGCAGGGCTGTGAAAGTGTCAACAAATTTAGAATCGCCTTAAGAGTGGGCTGGCGTATCTAGAGTGTGCCGGCCACCTGACGAACGCGCATAACTCCCGCACCGTTTGATGCTATTCGCATTAACGTAGATAATCATTCCCAAAGGATGGGTTCTGCATGACTTTTTCTTCACGAGTCAATTTGATCTTATTCCTGAAAGAACGCTCGATTGACCCCGAGGGGCTTCTAAACATGGAGGTCGTTTCGGGACAAAGGCGGTGACGGCAGCCATGCATGTGCGGTGAGCAGACGTTCCGGAATTTGCTCCTGCACACTCAATGAGAAATCAAGCGCGTCTACTTTTTCTCAAAGCACCGGTGAGAGTTAATTGCCGCGATGTATGCAGAAAACTTGGCGGATGATGTTGCTGAGAACTTATTTAGACATAATAAAAATGAGTCTGCGCTTTACGACACTGAGCACAAAGTAAGCGTCATGCGCAGACTAAGCTTCTACTTCCGTTTACTGGCTGGGGACGAGAGTAAACTTTCGTTTACTCTCGTCCCCAGCCACCTGATAGACATATTCGGTATGGGCGACTACAAAATAATGGAACATTTCATCCTGAAAATAGTAAAAAATAGAGAGAAGGCAAAATGAGAATGGGTGACTTGCGCTCATATCCTAAATGTATTCGGCGTGGCGACGGCAAAACAATGTTTTCGCCCATACTGGAAGTGACGACAATTCAAGATGGCGGCGCCCTTGGAGAAAGGGTCTATAGGCTAAAGCGACCACTCATTGGGATAACCCAGAAAACAAAAATAAAGCCGGCCACATGCGACTAGACGCTAAACTATTAAGCAAATGTAAAGAACAAGACCGTACTATATCGGCGAATGATGCAACCTATCTATGATTGGCACCTATACACCGGCTCACGCTTGTAAGCAAACCGGTGCGTCCCTAGCGACGCAGTGGCGGCGCGCACGCGCGATGGAGTGTGGGCAACAAACGGATCGTCCCCGCATGGAGGTAGGAAAAAGAGGCGACATACCGACTCAAGTCAGCCAAACGAGACAATCCCAAGTGAAGCCGGTATGAAGCATAGTGAAAGGCGCTGAAAACAACAGTACAACCTCAGGCCTTATTTTGCTCAGTGCCTTTTGCGCTCTTTCCCGTACTGGTATACATACCAGTGTACGGGAAAAGCTGCAAACGGCACTGAGCAAATGAGGCCTGAGGTGATACCGTATGTGCAGAAAATGTCGCACATCCTCAAGAAAGGTGGCGAACCGCTTTGGAGTATATATACTGCTCGTTTTTAAGCTCTCGAGCAAACTCGGCCAACTCTACTCTCGCATTACCGGTGGCGGCGGCATGAGGCGAGGTTCCACCACAAAGCATGTTCAGGCCGTATGTTGAATGCGTCACGGAGGTGGTATACGAAATTCCCCTTACTTGTGGAAAGTCCTTCGTAGGACAAACGGGAAAGTGTGCAAATGACCAACTAAGGGAGCACGCGCAAAATTTAAAGACGAATGACGGGGCACATTTGCCTGAACACTGCAGGAAATGTAAGTGTGAGCCGCGCCTTCCTGAGACAATGATTCTGAGTAAGGGAAAGAGTCAGAAAGCGCGCGAGTTAATGGAAGCATACTTTTTTGGGAAAAAGGGCGCTCAGTGCGTAAGCAATACTCTATTGCACCGTATAACGCGGAGATAAAGTTTTTTTGAAAAGTTTTTGTGAATGGTTGATAAACCGTGTAACCCCGGCAAAGCGCATGACGTGGACGTGAGGAACGTGACGAAATATGTATTTCTTTCTTTTCCGCACTTTTTAAATAAAGTTGTGAGTGGCCCCTGTGTGTGTGTCTTCTTCCTCGTGTCCGTTGTGTTTGGCGTCTTACACCTTGCTCCATGACCATAACGTTCACCAGCGAGCCCAACTACTAGTTCTTCTGAAGCCGAAAGTAGTGGTCACGGTCGGTGGAAGCGCCCTCAAGGGTGACCAAAACAGCCGTTGGCGGCAAATCAGCTGTCCCTTTCGTCCAATAGCATATCTTGGTTTTGGTCATCGGTGGGGGCGTGTCCCTCCAAACCGGAAATCTCCCCCGGCTTAAACCTTTGGAGGCGTCATGTCGCCTCCAGAAACTTCCTACCTCCATGGTCCCCTTTTAACAAACCATTGGTACGATGTTGTCAGCGTCGGTGTAAATCACTGTGCTTTTTTTTCTTTTTATTATACATTGTTTTAGTATTGTTTGACTACTTTAGTTACCTCAACAAAGTAAAAAAGATTAGTTCGCTTAAATGTGACGCACGGCGATGCATTTCGCGTGGCCGACGCAAAATAGACGCCAAAGCCCGGCTCACATGATGAGATTCTGATCGCTATCTTCCGTATCGACGTCGCTCAGGCAACAAAAACAAAACGTAGAAGGAAGCTACGGTGCTCAACGTCGCAAATGCAAATCGTAAGCAGAACCAGACCATGGGAATCAGGCATAACAAGTCGGCGATCCCCCCCCCCCCCCCCCGTTACAATGATCGATATCATTATTTAGTATCTGCTGTTTACACTAAGTCGATTTAACCTAAACACTCTTCAAGTTTACAACTCTTCAGAAACTAAAAAGTTGTTCTTATTGCAATTACTGCGTCGACAGTGCGAATACCCTTTACGTGGACTACGATATGTTGTTGATTGAACGTGAAGACGGACTTTTGAACAAGCAAACGCGCAGACGTACGGAATATGGACCGGCAATTCGAACGACTTGATGACTCTCCTGGTTCATGTATAAAAAACACAAATAAACCTTATAACAACAAGTCTTCTTGAATTTACCCCATATTGCTTCACTCACCGGCGATGGTAGCCCAATGGTGTCTAAGTTTTACTGTCCACAGCACAGCACCTATTCTCGGGCGGATCGGGCAGGCAGTACACACGTGAAAACTGATCTTGACACCTCTCCCAGCCTTTTTGGTGCAGCCCTAGTCGCGGCGTTTTGACAAGGAGGCAGGGTTGTCCTAAAACAACGAATGCCCGGCCCACATGGCGTGTTTTTTTTTTTCTCAGCACCTTATGATCAGAACTGCACCCGAAGCGCCGCCGCCGCGATGAGACGTAGGAGAGTTGAGTTGGTGCATATAGCTAACATGCGTCACAAAACATATACTCATTCCGTTCGTACGTCTGTCGTACTTGCAAACGCCACCATCTGTTTATATGTGGTGCTCGACATTTTGGGCTAAAATGATCTCTTTGGGCGTTTCCAACATGACACCTCCACATAGAGCGGACGGTTCGAAAGGAAGTGAACAAAGCTATTATCCGAGACGGTATTAATAAAAGAATTGGATAGCCTTGGTCAAAAACTGTTGTAATATGTTTCTCTCTTCTGTGTGTGTGTGTGTGCAGGAGTGTTGTCTGCAACTATTAAAAATGTAAAGTACACCTGGCAGAACGCATAAGACGATTGTCTCACTTTATCAACTCGGTCAAGTTGGGAATAAATGCTGTGTCAATCAGGGGCTGAGCACATGACGAAAGCGGTACCAGAAAACTGGAGGACCAATCAATTTATTGCCTGTTGAGAACCCCTGCAGAAATGCTACGCACGCCTAGATATGGTTGGTAATATATTCGTTTATCTTTACGTAAATTAGGGATCCGAGTTTGTGGGACGATAACATGTCCTTATCGTTGCTACTTACTTTATCGAGAGATATTTTTACCCAAATGTACACTAGTGAGAGGATTTCATCTAACCGGATTACTTGGCAAATCGTCTCTAAAACGCGCTGCTATACACCACATCTTCTCCCTTTTATCAGCAATTTTTACGAAGCATCGGGGAACCTGTTAGAAGAATTTTCTTATCTCCACTGTCGCGATTTAACAAGATCTCTGTCGTTACGATTACAAATAACAATGGAGGAGAGGGGACAAGGGAAAGAAATAAAAGCTGGAACACATGTGCAAAAAATTATTCAAAATCACACAACATTCGGAACACGCGAAAATCAATTCATGCTACGCTTGAGAAGGAGAAGCATCTAGTGCATTCAAATAAAATATGTGGTTTCATTAAGATCATATTTAATATTTTTGCGCGATAAATACCAACCCAAAATTTGTGTTTGCAAAAAAAAAAAAAAACTAGATGGACAATTATTTCTTTAGTTTCAGAATTCGTGAAATTTTCGCATAATTTTTCACACGCGTATTCCCACCTTAAGCCAAAATTAGGCTACTCAGATTTTTTCATCGACATTTCGTGTTTAATGCTTAAAGATGAATACGTGGATCCAGGACCAGGTCACGGCAAACTCGTCCGTCTAAATATTTGGCATGTTTCTCGACGTCAGTCGCGGCCCGCACCGCGCCGGTGCCGGGAGGAAAGGGAGGGGCGTTGCATTTGTATGTGCTCTGGGTGTTGGTATCCCAGGCGAGGCCAGTGTTGATTCTAATTTTGTCATAAGTCAAATTTACTTCGGCTCCTGTTTTCATCGGTGGCACTAATCCAAAGGTGCTTTCGAATTATAAATGACTTTTTTTTATATATCTATCAGAAACGCTTGTGAGGGTAGTGTTTCAGAATTATGTCTTCCAGAAATAAAATAAAAAGACTAACAGTATGAACAAAATAAAAAAACAAGAAAAAAATCTATGCAATCTAAACTCCCATACACAAATTTGCCTCTCGAAGAAAGAAAAAAAAACAACGAGGAACGGGCTTTCGCGTTAGTTTTTTTAGTCATGCAAAACCGCCATTTTCGCGTACATCACTCTCAGTCTCGGCAGGCGCAACTCATATGCGCGCCTCGTTTCTTGACATAAAATGTGTTCGGGTAGCGGGCGAGAAGGCTAAAGGGACAAGGACGCAAGGAGCGGCGGCCTTGCGCGGTCCACAACGACGCGGACGGCACACATCCGGACCGCGGCGACAAAAACTGGCTGTCGGTCTTCCTTCCCGTTATGCCCAAAGGACCCGCCGGGCTGCTGGGGGCCCCGCTTTGCCGGAAGGCGTCAACGACCGCGCCGGTGTCCCGCCTCGCAGTACGAGACGTTTCCTCTTCCGGTGGCATACGTCTCTCGCGGCTGTCGACGAAAGCGCGGAATTTCACACGAGGGACACGACGGGGAAGAGTCGAATGCGACACGCTGGACACCTTCGATGTGCGCGGCGCGGTAAAAAAGGATACAGGACACGGTGCACGACCCGTGCGTTTGGACGACTTAATGAAGCTGATATCTACATTGTGAGTGTCGACAAATATTTAGTAATTGCTTCTTCGTTTCGTCAAATAATGCTTGAGTAACAGGATTGTTCCTGGTATGGAACGATCCTTTTTCATAACAGGTATTGTTATGGAACAGGTTGATTTTTTTTCGTTTTAAGTGCTTTGAGCTAAAGGCACGCCTGTATTCCTGCGATTATATTATCACTGGGCATTAAGCAGCCGCTGAACCTGTACTGTCATTTTGCAGCTAGGACCTCGTCAACCTGCACTTGCTGCAACTCTTTGCCCCGGCTATGATTTAAAAAAAGAGATTGACCAATCGATCCATTGATGCAGAAATCCACCATGGTGATTGACCAGTCGAAATCAATCGAATGAATACTGCAGCATTATGTGGAGCCATTCATGCATGGGATGTACTTCACTTTCCTCTGGCATCACATCACTCAGTACAGGGCCTGGCTATTATTATAAACACAAGGCGGACAGCCGATACCTCGATGCTCGATTCATAGGCTCCGTATGCGGTGAAATAGTAGTCCCTCCGTGCAGGCAAAGATGGGTTAGTCGCCGTAAAAGATAGAACGAACGTCAGACGAGAACGAACGAGAACCTCTATTTTTAGCGCCGTGCCATGGAAGCGGTCAATCTCCAAAACATATTTTGCTGTCGCAAAGCGTCTTTCAAAATGTAGTATGCAAGAAAAAAAATAGCGAGATCAAGCTTTTCTTCCAGTTTTATTTGCACTGGATCGTGGCGAGATTGAAGCTTTGAATCAGTGATGAGCGATGAGTATAGACGCCATTGCCGATCCTTCTCTTGTCTTGACCGAGATGCCGAGTCACTGAAGCAGGCGTTGACGAGCCTCTACAAAGGCCTATGCAAGGGAGGAGGACCCAGTAGCGGCTAAAGTGGCAATACCCTGTCCTGCTGTGGGAATGATGAGGTGAAGCGAACGGAATAAGAAGAAATGTTCCGAAACTGAAGGTCGGTTATGGCACGGCGCCCATGCACTGTTGCCTTAAAGCGTCTATAGCTAGTAGGTCTTAACCAACGAGGTTGGTCTTAACAAATGAATTTGGCTAATGCAGAGCGCAAGGTCGTCTGCTGATTTTGCACGGGTTGTGGTGACGTCAGAACGACGCAGAGTTCTGATTGGCTCTGGAGAATAGTGGGTAGACCTCAAAGCGAGCTGCCTTGAGGTGTGCCCACTATCCTTCGATCAGAGCCAATCAGAACTCTGCGTCGTTCTGACGCAGACTTGTACGTAACGCGTTACAAGTAATCGATTACTTGTAATCGATTACATTTTACTGTAATATTATTGTAAAGCTTCAACTACTTCCTTTAAAGAGTAACGACCCTTGTAATTGAGTTACTTTTTTTGGCTGGAATCGATTACAAAATTACCCATTCCTATTTTTCTCAATTTCTTTTCTTTTTTTTCTGTGTTTTTCTTCTTTGTTTTTTTGGGGGGGGGGGGGGGGGGGTGGTTAGATGTGCAGGAGTCACTCAGCTCTGAACAACGATCATTTTTTTCTTCTCTTTTGAAACCACTAAGCACGGGACCTCGAGGATAAGTAGGCCACTTCACTATGCTTCGTTTCCTGGGTACTCTTTTTTTTCTTTTGGCACACCGGAGACTACGTCTGGGTATCAAAAATGACCATATGCAGCCTCTTGTGAGTACTGTATTTAAACAGAGCTCTTTTTATTTTATTTTATTTTACACGAGGGATTGGGTGTGTTGGTGTCACTCATTCAACTCTAAGCAAAAACGGTGAAGGCTTTTTTTATTTTGTTTTCGGAACAACTGAGCGCAAGACCCTCAAGGATTATGCTACCGTAATAAAAAAAGTAAAAAGGAGTTTTAGTAGACCGTGTCTCTCCTCCGCTAGCCCTCCACTACGAAGAAACCGCTACTGCGCCTGCGCGCCGATGGCCTTGGCTGTAGAGTTCCGGGTAGCGGAGGGGCTTAGCGGAGCGGGAAACACGGTCTACTAAAACTCGCTAAAGTAACGTGGGAAGCAACTGATTACTTTAGAGTAATTTTTCGATTACTTTTTTGAGGCTGTAATTGTAATTTTAATCGGTTACTTTTTACAGTGAAGTAATTGTAATTGTAATCGGTTACTTTTTCTGTGCAGTAACGTGTACAAGTCTCTTCTGTCGTCATCACAACCCCTGCAAACGCAGCAGACAAACTTCCGCTCCTCATTCTTTTGAGTCGGACTAATTGAAAACAAGGTTTTATCATTTTCGCTATATTCGAGCTCCTCAACTGAGACCGGCTAGGAGATACTATACTCCGTTTCACCTTGATGTTGTACCGCAGGGAAGGCTAGTAAGCGCGAGCTCAGAGCGTTGGCAGCCGCTCTTAAGTCACGAGAGCTTGTGCCGCCGAGATGTGCCCCAGAGCAAGGGGCTCGCGCTTGTAGCCTTTCCTGCGGTCCATCCTAAGGTGAAACAGAGTATAGCGCTTCGCAGTGCATGGCAGACTGCGTTGCGACTCGTCGCGGTCCGCTACGACGCGTTGCGCGGATCTTGGTTTCTGTAGCAACCAAGCTGGTCGCAAGCAGTCATGAACTGCTCGTAACGAGGTTCATCACAGGTAAACGCAAATATCTGAAGCAATCTTTTTTAAATTTTAAACCATCTGTTTATTGGAGAAGGACCTATGCATCGTTTCGGATTACGTCTGACCACAGCCGATACTACGACCTGGCGACAGCTGACACGATGACGTAACCTGTTTATGTCGAGTCACGTTGCACAGTGACGCCACGCGACTTAATGACGTCAAAGACACCGTGAGTCACGTAATGTCGTGACGTCACGAGCCACTGTGACGCCACGTGACATTCAGACGTCGCGTGACACCGTGACGGTACGTAGAAACGCTGATAATGGAAAGGATAAAAAAAAGAAACTAAGCGCTTTCGCTAATTATGTCAGAAAGGTTCTCGGCCGATAAAACCAATATAGCTAGGCGGGCGTTAAGCCGGCGAAACCACGTGCTTGATTTAGGTGGAGCTACAAATAACGCTCGAAACTTGAGTGCGCGATTTTGGAAGTGTTCTTGAGTGACCAGAATTCGCGCTGTTAGTTTGCGTCCAGTAACATTTCACAAGACGTTCAGGCAGTCACATTAACGACAGGGAACGGTTCGGGCATATACACACATGCGGTTTCGTCCGTTTCCCGAATTTCAAACTTGGGCGCGCGATTTTCGAAGTGTTCTTCAATTACCACGAGGCAGTCCCATAGATTGTGTCCAATAAAACTGTTATACAGTTTTATTGGACACAAACAGTTTTATTGGACACATCGTCACTCGTTACGCGAAATGCACGCTGTAGGGAAATTTTGTCGCGCGTGTATCTCTGATGCGCGTGCTCACCGAACTCAGCCCACCCGTTCACGCCGCTTCGTCCCGACAGTCTGCGGCGGCTCATTACAAAAATGTTAACCAACCTGTCCCCCCCGTACACGTCACTTCGCGGGTACAGCCGTCGATGAAACGTCGTTCGATGAATGAATGGCGACTGCGGGTGGAATTTCGTGGAAATAATTCTGCCGGCTGCTTGGAGAATAGACACTGCCTAAGACTCACTTCCGTTTCTTGTTTGCTTAGTAATCTTCTCAGTTGTGTAACAGCTTCTTCGTACCTCTTCACATATCACGGATTGCTTGCAAGTTTGTACTTGTTTACGGAATAAGCTGTCTAATAAACTTCTATGAAATTTGAAAACAATCCCGTGTGTCCGTTTACCTGCCTTTTTGCTATCACCGGGGCGCATACATTTTTTAAGGGTTTCCTTGATGTCTTAAGTAGGTTTATGAAGTTAGTTATGAAGCGGGTGCATAAAGTGGTCTGACCATGCACCTTTGAATCGAGTGCATCTGTGTTCTCTTCGAATTCAGTGGGTGTAGAAAGAGGTGCAACAGTACACTATTGAACGGGGTGCTCCTGTGTTCCCTTTGAGAGCAGTAGGTGTAGAAAGGGGAGTAATGGTACACTATTGAGTGGGGTGCATCTGTGTTCCCTTTGAGTGAGGCGGGTTTATGAAGAGGTGCAATGGTACACCTACGAACGGGGTGCATCTGTGTTCCCTTTCATTTCATTGGGTGTAGAAAGAGGTGTAGCCGTACACCATTTAATGGGGTGCACCTGTGTTCCCTTCGTGTGAGATTTCGGTAGAAAAAGGTGTACATGTGCACCACACCAACAGGTGTACACGTACTCCCATATTTGGGGTGTGCAAGTGTTCCCCCAAAGGGTGTAGTATATGTGACAAGCACTTACACCCCCTATGGGTGTACCCCATGACACCCTTCTTATTTAGAGTGTATAAAATTCTCGTCCGGTACGTTATTCGGCTTAATACGAAACGCCTATGTGGACTCTAAGGTGCGCGCTCGCACCTTTAGGGTCCATTCGGTTTATCTAAGTCCCTCCGTACTTCCTTTTATAAGTAACGACAACCAATACAAATGACGAAGCACATTCTGGTGGAAAAATATGGGATAGTTCAGTTCAGTCTTATATGCTGCGCGCCGCCATTCGCTTCATAAAACCTGCACCGTCACGCAGTCGGCGCTTCAAAGAATGTCGCAACTTGTAGGAAGCACTCATCTATAGGAACTTTACGTTCATCTGCTCTGAAATCACACCTCAGCGGCTCCCATGTCACACTTTAGCTGTCGCTGTGTTTTACCTTTGCGGGTGCGTAAGTGTTTACCAATTTTATTTATGTACGTGGTGGTTGGTCTCGTAGGTGAGACCACACAAAGACAACGAGCGTCGTGACGATGCACTTTTGGGGACTGCACAATGGCGGACTAAAACCGCAACGTTACGGCACACTTTATATTAGGGATGTCACGAGTTTTTTTCGAACCGCATTTTTAGGTCGAACTTTTGGGGTTTGACAGGTTCGACGAACCTTCGACCTTTTAACCAGATTCGACTGGTTCGACTTTGTGGACAGTGTAGCCAGACCTTAATACAAACATGTCTAAATTTTGAGTTTTTTTTTTTTTTTACGCAAAGAGTCACTTTTATTTTATGAACAGTTGCAATTAACAGAAACTAATTCAAATCACTGAAGAAGTTAATAACTTTGTTTTGTACTGTATTAACTGAAATAAGCGATCAGTGCTGCCCTTAATTCACCCCTTAGCCACCACCATCCAATCCGAAGACAACTGGTCAGCCTGTCGCGCATGCGCATAGCAGTCGAACCTGAGTCGAACCTTTATGGAACTTTTCACAGGGAGTTTGAAAAAGTTGCATCTGGTCGAACGCGAACCTCGACCGAGTTCTACCTTATATGCGTTTCGTTGGACTAGAAGGCAAAAGCACAGAGAACAAAAGGTGATGAGCGCAGTGTCGTTGCACGCTTTCGACCCTCTTTGATTGGCTGGCGTTGGCCGCGCTCCGACGTTCGCTATCTGATGGAATGACTTGCACGCTTCCACGGTGTCGGTTGTTCCGCCATTGTGCAGTGGTTACGACCTTCATGGGCACGTGACTTTCGAAAAGGGGTCTAACATCGAATCGTAGTGTCGGCTGCGGTCGGACTTCATGTGCAACAAAGTATGCGGGGCGCAAGTTCGTCTGCTTCATGCACAGGGGTTGCGAGGATGTCAGAACGCCGAGCTCTGATTGGCTGATGGAAAGAAAATAGTGGGTAGACCTCAAGGCATCTAGCATCGAGGTCTACCCACTATCCTTTCAATCAAAGCCAATCAGAGCTCGGCGTCGTTCGGACGTCACCGGAACTCCTGTGCAGGAAGCAGACGACTTGCTCTCCGCATAGCAACGTTTCGCCCAAACTTTAGTCACTTTCTTCAGGCTAAATTCTTTCTATTTTATAAAAAAAAAAGCCTGACATGCAGCTAGTTTTTATTTTACGTTACAAAGAGCGGCCGCGTACCTATAACCACTTCCCCGTAGAGCGCACGATGGGCGAATCACTGTAAGCTACGCGAGAAGCCAGTGATGGACGCAACCGAATTAATAAATTATACCCATACACCAAATATATATTGACGACGCGCGTGACGAAAAGCACCGCCGTCATCAGATTTCCGCTATCGGTCATGAACCCATTGCGGCGTCTTTGGTAGGACATATTCTGCTTTCGTTCGATGAATCGAGGGTTCGCGTTTAAGTCCCCAACTTTAATAGTGTGGCCTGAAGGAGGCTTCCGCTCTTTACACACTGGGCTTGCCGTTCGTGACTGATGGGATGTCACCAGGATCGCATTCGTCGAAGCAAGTCCTGTTCGCGACCTTACGGGTAGAAACCGTAACTGAGCAGCACGTCATACTATCGAATTTGTGTCCACATATATGCTTTCCCCGACGTTGGAAAGCAGATAGCAACTTTCAGCTAAAACTATCTTCACCCATTATTCGCTGTCACCCTCCACTGGCCACTATTACTGTCAGTGTCTAGCGCTTGCCGAGCGAAAAGAACAACGCACACAAAAACATTTAGGCAGCCTGTGCGCAGACACGGCCACAATTTCTCCATCACATTTTCTTTCCTCTTTTATTTCGGCAGTTTTATCATAATCGCACGAAAGTTTATGGCATTTTTATTCGTCAGATAGTTCTTATGACGGAAACATGTTTTTTGTGGGTTCGGCATCGACAGTGTCATTGGCTCCGTAGCTTGGCGTGACACAAGAAAGTGAGTAACGGCTACTGAGATTTGAAAACACGCTCAAAACTCCGCACACGGTTATACACAGGTTGCTTTCGCTTCGAGACCGGTTGCGGGCAATTAGCTACGATGCAGTGACCTCACAGGCTCCCACAGTAATTATTACACGGACAGCACTTGCCCCACCCGTCTCGTATGGTCTTAGCGCCTGCCCCTACTTTCCATCTAAATTTCGCTCCGCGAGACTAGATTAAAACCCACGAAGTCACGAACAGGAAATATGCAAATTATATTACGTCCCATTTCAGGTGGCCATCAATATGCGCCTCGGTGGCATTCGGTGCTGCACACGACACCTGCCTCGTCCTTTTCCTCTTTTCACTTTTTCACTCTCTCTCTCTCTTTTTATTACGGCGAAAATTGCCGGAGTGTTTTTGCGTTCTCACTCACTTCACTCCTAAGCTGACAATAGGTTGGAAGCCGTGTCCGTGCTCGAATTGGACCAATCATACGCCTACCTTTCGACACGTGGTTGTCACGCTCTCGCCCGCACCCAGGCGCAGAGAGCGGTGCCGGGTGATCAAAGGAGGAGGTTGATAGTTCTGGCAAGCGCTTCCACTTGCACCGCACTGTCTACTGAAGGGTGAACGGAGTATACACGAACTCATCTCTGTTACGTCACGGCGCGGTGGTGGCGCGTCGGTCGCACTTCCGGTCTGGGGCTGTGGGCGGAAGGCCCCATGTGAGGCGTGTATTCCTGCGTTGTTTTGAAAGGAACCTGACGAAAACATGCCTTATCGTCAAACCGCCGCGACTGGGACTATACCAAAAGAGTCGAGAAAGGTTTGAAGATCAGTTTTCATGTTCTCGGTTCGTCCGAGAACGTGGATATGTGCCGTAAAAATGGTAAACCAGACGCCGCCGGACCACAATTGCTTGGGCGGGAAGCACTTTGGGTTGAATTCACGGATACTTGTGGTCATCAGATTTATTCGTTTTGTTCCAACATGAACGCCGGAAAACCGTCAAGTTGTACGGCCCACCTGCGGACTACGTTCAGTGCGTCTTGAAGTTCGAACGGCCGTCTGATCGTTCGAACTGTCGTCTGCTCTTTCAAACGCTTCTGCTTGTCGTCTGCTCTTTTAGAGGACACCGGCCCGTAGACCAAATGTTGGCCCGGTACTTTCGATAAGAAGTAAGTGCAGGCCTCAAAAGACTTAAGTTTGAAGGTTGGTAAGCAGGCTCGACGTAAACAGTAGATACAAGGAGATGTTGATTATTGTTACCAGCGGCCATCACCGACTTGTTATGCCTGATTCACTTCGTCCGATTCTGCTTGCAATTTTCAGTATCGACGTCGACCATCTCAGCTACGGTTCACGCTTTTGCAGCCCGAGCGACGTAGCGACTGAACATTGCGAGCGAAATCTCATCATGTAAATCAAGCTTTAGCGTACATTCTGCGGCGTCCACGCGGAATGAATCGCCGCATGTCAGATTATTCACGCGAAGTTTTGCGGTGTAACGAGCCTCGTTAATTTCGCTGACGCCGCTCATGTAGTCAGACATTGCCAGGAAGACGTAGAATCAACGATTCGAAAGCGATAAAGGGCAGGGGTACTCACACTGACGCCGATAACATCGCATTTCAATGGTTTGTTTATGGGCGACGGCGAGCTTGTTGCCCACACCCCCATCGCGCATGCGCGGCGCCGGTGGCGTCCGCTAGGGGCGCTCCGGGCGCTCCGGTTTGTTTGTAAACATGAGTTGGTGTATAATGAAATACGATCTTCGTGCTACCAACTCCGAGGCTTCCCGGTCGTGTCACGGCTGAGTGGCCATCCGGTTACGCCCCAAACAGCGACATAACGAAGCCACGAGGGCGGAACACAAACGCACGAAAAAGAAAGCAAAGAGGAAAAGCGAATACCCGGTCGGATCAATATTTGTCGCTTTCAGGCATGCCCGGTCGTGTCGGAACACGCGCGTCACTTGACCGCATCCTTGAGTTCCATATCCGGCACGCTTGCGGCTTACCCGCGTCGCTGTGGGTGCCGCGACGTCTGTCCTCGGCAAGCTACTGGAGGAGATCGCGCAATGGACACGCGAGTAACGAAGGAAATGTTATAAAAGCGCATTGCGTCGGAGGATGGGTGGGGAAGATTAGAACTAAAATGATGGAATACACACTAGGAACGTTTACACCCTTAAAAAGACACAGACCCCCCCCCCCCCCCAATTTTGCATATGTTTTGCTAAGCGATCTATTATGGGGTCAGATGACGACCCAATGGGTACTTTGCAGTGTTGGACAAAATACTCGATAAATGTATTTAGGTTAAGCTACTAAATACCTGCTTGATAAAGTATTTAAAATACTACTCAAGTTACTTTCACTGTAAAGTATCTTGAGTAGAGTACAAATACTTCGAAAGGTAATTCAGTTACTTTTGAAGATACTTCCGCATTGCGTAATTTGTATCCGACGTCAGTGACAACGACAATTATACAGCTGCGCAAGTCTGGGTCACCAGAATGGTTTATTCTCACGCAACAACACAAAACGGAAAAAGAAAAAAAGTATCGTAGGGCTATTTTATGCAATCCAACTATAAGGAGCAGGATATTGTCACGACTGACAAATGATGAGGCAGCGAATAACTGAAGAATCTAAAAAGTTTAATGATG